>VZTF01004912.1:880753-907879 GCA_013397755.1 Cnemophilus loriae | reverse complement strand
TTGGGGAAGGGGTGCTGGGAGTCAGGGATTCTGGGAGAGGTTGTTAAGGGTGGTCAGGATTTCGGAGAGGGGGTTTTGGGGGAACAAGGATTTGGGAAGGGGGGATCAAACTTTAGGAAGGAAGTGCTGATGTAGCAGGAAAGCAAGGGTCAGTGGGGGCGTTAGAGAACTGTAGGTATTGGGAGAGACACTGGGGGACCAGGGGTTTAGGGACCGGGCACTGGAGAGGGGGGCTGGGTGTTTGGGGGGTAAGGGGCTCTTGCACCCCCCGGGTCCCTTCTGAGGGGTGCCGGGAGCCCTTGGCACAGTGTGCCCGCCTCGTCCCTCCCCCAGGAGCCATGTACACGTCCAGACTCTTCACCCTCGTCCTGGTGGTGCAGCCGTCCCGCGTCCTCCTGGGCATGAAGAAGCGCGGGTTCGGCGCCGGGCTGTGGAACGGCTTCGGGGGGAAGGTGCAGCCCGGGGAGAGCATCGAGGAGGCTGCCCGCAGGTGAGGGCTGGGCCGGCGCCACGGGAACAGGTATGGGGGCGCAGGTGGAGGTGTTGGACCACCGTCAGTGGGCTGCAGGTGGAGGTACCACGGCTCATCTGGTCAGTGATACCCTCGTGTTAACCACCAGTGCAGTCGTGAGCCACCTCTGAACATCTGCTCCACAGATGAGAAGGGATCATCCACACGTACAGAGATACAGGATTGCTCCCCCTTTGTCATATGCAAATCTTTAACTGTCATCCAGTCTGTGAGCAACTGGAACTTCCTGTACCTCCCATCTCCTGGACTCCGATCTAAACTGAGAATGAGTCTGTGAGTGGTGGGCGGAGGTTCTTGCACTCTTCAGAGAGGTGCAGGGTTTAATTTTGGCTGTATAGCAGAACTTAATTTAAATAATAAGCCAAACTGCTTATTGTTTAAATTTTTAAGCTGTTGAACAGATGCCACCTTCCAGTAGCATTTTTAGTACTGTGTGAAAATGTAGTGACAAAGTAGCAGAAATTCTTAGGGGGCCTTTATGAAAAACACTGTAGAAATTTATTATTTGATTGTATGGTGACATTTTTAAGTGCTAAGGCTAAGTTGGGGAATTGAATTTCATCAGTAAAAAGGCACAGTGTAATTTTTGAACCCTTTACTACTGATTTCTTGTAGTTCTTTCATCTGTCTGGTCATTAAAATGAAGTAGCAGATCACAATTTAGCTGAATTGCTAAACTCCTCTAGAAATTAGGTACCTTGTTCTTTACATGAGTGTTGCTGATACAAAGCCACACTTTGCCATCGCCTCGGTTTCTGATATGTGCCCAAAACTGTCCTTGCACCTGCAGGAAGATCAGTCATGTGCTCAGCTGGTACCCAACAGCTTCTGCCCTCAACAGCCTCCTCAGCTGTGCCAGCCCAACCGCCCGGGCTCTGTGGTGAGCTGGGCCTGGGGACAGAAAGGTCTCTGTGCAGGTGTGCTCCCAGCAGCACCTGGCCTTAACATACCTGACACTTTATCGTGGCTTTTCGTCTGATTTATCATCTCTGGGTGGAGGGAGGGACATAAGTTTTGTCACTTAACATTTGCTAGGCTTACACTGCCACCAGCTGTGGGGTAAATCTAATGGTTTAATGTAGCATTTGATTTCCTGCGTGTGTGTTTACCTGTGCTAGCCCCAAGTTTGACACCAGAACTTCTGTTGACACAAGATGTCAAGCGCTAAAATTTTCATCAATCCAAATGCAGTGTGCCACAGCATCAGGCAGCACCTGCTCCTGGGGACTGTCCCCATCCCTTCACCTGCAGTTTACTCCAGAATGACACAGGCAGCTCCTGCTGAGGTCAGCTGGGCAGGAAGCTGTCCCCAGAGCCAGGACCAGCTGGACACGCTGGCCACTTTCCTGGCTGGAGCACCGCTGGTGCAGNGGAGAGGGGATCAGAGATTTGGGGAGGGGTTTCTGGGAGCTCAGGGATTCGGGGAGGGGATGTTGAGGGTGGTCGGAGAATCTGGGGGGACAAGGATTTGCGGAGGGGCTCAAAGATTTGGGGAAGGGGTGCTGGGAGTCAGGGATTCTGGGAGAGGTTGTTAAGGGTGGTCAGGATTTCGGAGGGGNCCTCCCCCAGGAGCCATGTACACGTCCAGACTCTTCACCCTCGTCCTGGTGGTGCAGCCGTCCCGCGTCCTCCTGGGCATGAAGAAGCGCGGGTTCGGCGCCGGGCTGTGGAACGGCTTCGGGGGGAAGGTGCAGCCCGGGGAGAGCATCGAGGAGGCTGCCCGCAGGTGAGGGCTGGGCCGGCGCCACGGGAACAGGTATGGGGGCGCAGGTGGAGGTGTTGGACCACCGTCAGTGGGCTGCAGGTGGAGGTACCACGGCTCATCTGGTCAGTGATACCCTCGTGTTAACCACCAGTGCAGTCGTGAGCCACCTCTGAACATCTGCTCCACAGGTGAGGAGGGATCATCCACACGTACAGAGATACAGGATTGCTCCCCCTTTGTCATATGCAAATCTTTAACTGTCATCCAGTCTGTGAGCAACTGGAACTTCCTGTACCTCCCATCTCCTGGACTCCGATCTAAACTGAGAATGAGTCTGTGAGTGGTGGGCGGAGGTTCTTGCACTCTTCAGAGAGGTGCAGGGTTTAATTTTGGCTGTATAGCAGAACTTAATTTAAATAATAAGCCAAACTGCTTATTGTTTAAATTTTTAAGCTGTTGAACAGATGCCACCTTCCAGTAGCATTTTTAGTACTGTGTGAAAATGTAGTGACAAAGTAGCAGAAATTCTTAGGGGGCCTTTATGAAAAACACTGTAGAAATTTATTATTTGATTGTATGGTGACATTTTTAAGTGCTAAGGCTAAGTTGGGGAATTGAATTTCATCAGTAAAAAGGCACAGTGTAATTTTTGAACCCTTTACTACTGATTTCTTGTAGTTCTTTCATCTGTCTGGTCATTAAAATGAAGTAGCAGATCACAATTTAGCTGAATTGCTAAACTCCTCTAGAAATTAGGTACCTTGTTCTTTACATGAGTGTTGCTGATACAAAGCCACACTTTGCCATCGCCTCGGTTTCTGATATGTGCCCAAAACTGTCCTTGCACCTGCAGGAAGATCAGTCATGTGCTCAGCTGGTACCCAACAGCTTCTGCCCTCAACAGCCTCCTCAGCTGTGCCAGCCCAACCGCCCGGGCTCTGTGGTGAGCTGGGCCTGGGGACAGAAAGGTCTCTGTGCAGGTGTGCTCCCAGCAGCACCTGGCCTTAACATACCTGACACTTTATCGTGGCTTTTCGTCTGATTTATCATCTCTGGGTGGAGGGAGGGACATAAGTTTTGTCACTTAACATTTGCTAGGCTTACACTGCCACCAGCTGTGGGGTAAATCTAATGGTTTAATGTAGCATTTGATTTCCTGCGTGTGTGTTTACCTGTGCTAGCCCCAAGTTTGACACCAGAACTTCTGTTGACACAAGATGTCAAGCGCTAAAATTTTCATCAATCCAAATGCAGTGTGCCACAGCATCAGGCAGCACCTGCTCCTGGGGACTGTCCCCATCCCTTCACCTGCAGTTTACTCCAGAATGACACAGGCAGCTCCTGCTGAGGTCAGCTGGGCAGGAAGCTGTCCCCAGAGCCAGGACCAGCTGGACACGCTGGCCACTTTCCTGGCTGGAGCACCGCTGGTGCAGGGCTGTCTTGGGGCACAGCTCTCCTGCAGGAAGCCTCACACAGTGCAAACTTCCCCTGCACCACCTCTGCTCTGCACTGGGAGTTCAGGGATGAGGCTATGGTTCCGGTTGCTCTGTCTCAGCTGGGTTGGCAGAGGCATCAGGTGTGAAGTGTCCTCTCAGCACAGACAGTTAAATATTAAGCCAAAACATGAACAAAAGTTGCCAGTACCGGTAAGATTTCCATCCTCTGCTGGGTACAGCACATTCCCACGAGCACCTGGGCTACTCCTCAGTGGCACATCTTGTACGGGCAGCATTTAGCAAATGAGTTATTTCTAGTTTGCCACCTGTAATGTTCCCACTTGCTACAGACAGAGCCAAGCAACTGATGGATAAAATTGCCTGGAGAACTGTAGCAGTGTTGTTCTTTGTTGTTCAGTTATCAGTGCCTATAAAAGGAGGCTTTTAAAGTCATTGCTGGAAAACTGCCTCTGTTTTAGACATAGATAGCTTCTCAGAAGATAAACTAAAATTAGCCAAGACATTAAGTTGAAGTATAATTTTGAAAGATGGGATCCATTAAATCAATGCCAAAGAAAGCTGGAGCCTTAAAATCATTTCCATTAGGTTTTAAAATGGTTGTTACTGCCAAATAGGCAGCTACATTAATTATTAACTATAACTAAAGATACACAGTTTCAGAGTATTCCTTATTTTTATACAATAGAAAAACCATGACTAACGTCAAGCTATGCTGCTTCTGCTAGAGGGAGGTAAAATAAAGCAAAAAACCCTGAGAGCAGAGCATAAAGAGAGGAAATAATTGAATGTGCTTCAAGTAGCTGTGCATGGTGGTACGTGGAAAAGAGCTGGCACAGCTCTCCAAGTGCTCTTAAAAGTCTTGCCTTTTGGCCTCTCCTTATGCTCAATGTGCTTCCAAGGAGCGGAAAGGCAAAGTTTGCACAATTGCTTTGTGTTTTTTACACTGCATTTGAATGGGAACTGGAATTCTCAACATTCTGTGTGCGAGTGGTGTTATGGAGTGTGTAATTTAAGTAAGCCTCAGTTTGCCTCGGAAGTAGCTGATTGTGTAGCAGGTAGAGATGTTCTTTCTGGTATTCATGACATGAATATCCACCATTCTAAAAGATTTAGCTTGAAGTTGGCAAAGCCTTTTGCCTGTCTAAATAAAGTGTATCTTGGAGTTCTGAAGCCACAGCCACCTACAGTCACATGACTTCATCTACTCACTTCTCACTCACCTCGGAAAAGATCTGCACGTTGCAAGGACTAAATTATACTCAATAATCAGTTTTCCTGAATCTTCCCTTCCAACAGAGACTGTTTTCCTACCAGGCTCAGGAGCCTGAAATAACACAGGATCCCATCTGACCTGGCTCCACTGTGGTGTCGTAGCCTCATGGCCTGGTGCAAGTCAGAACCCCGCTTTGTTGTACAGGTGCAGCTTTGACCTTTGGTGCACTGGAAGGGTTTTGAATGTGTGAGTAAAGCTAATGACTGCATTTTTGTCCTCCCAATGCTCACTTTCATGTAAGTAAAGAAGTATTTCCTTGTGCAGGGAGCTCCTGGAGGAGAGTGGACTGACAGTGGACACCTTGCAGAAGATGGGGCAGATCACATTTGAATTTGTAGGCAACTCTGAACTCATGGACGTTCACATTTTCCGGGCAGATCACTTTCATGGAGAGCCAACAGAAAGTGAAGGTAGGTGGCTGGTGGGAGGGAAGGAAGGATGTGCATGCTCTTCTGAGATAGCACTGCTCTTAGGAAATGGAGAACTATTCATGCTAAAATGCCTTCCACAAGGAAGGCAGCTGGGCTGTAGAGGGAAGCTACTTGACCACAGCAGAGGCAGCAAAAATCCATAAGAAATTCCCATGCTGTTTTCTCTCTCCAGAAATGCGGCCCCAGTGGTTTCAGCTGGACGAGGTGCCATTCCAGCAGATGTGGCCAGATGACAGCTATTGGTTTCCCCTGGTGCTTCAGAGAAAGTTGTTTCGTGGCTATTTTAAGTTCCAGGGACAAGACACCATCCTGGAGCACAGCCTGAAAGAAGTGGAGGAAGTTTAAGAAAGCAGAAGCATTCAGCCCACATTCTACTGCCCACATTGGGCTACAGCACCCTGAGTATGACTTATGAGGGCCTCCTTGCTCAGCTCTCCAGAAAATGAGACTTATTTTCCAGGTCGCTCCAAAGTAAGGAAATTAAGGGGGTTTCTTAAAGCAGAAATAAAAGTAACAAGATTTTCCATGCTATGAAGTCCCTGGCTGTTGTAGGCTTCAGTGGTTATGTGATCACAACTATTAAAGACTCAAGTGTTAACCATTTTTAGTAGCTTAAACTTTTCCCTTATGGGTAGAATTTTTTTTTTTATTATTAAAAACATTTTTTTAGTAAAAGCATGTGTTGGTCTTTTGTAATGATGCTGTGAAAGCCTTTTGAAAAGTTCAGACAAGAGAGTCCTTCAGTATTCTCCAGCTGAAGGCAGTGTGAGGTTCTAGGAGTTAAGAAAACACAAGTCGGAGGTAGATGTACAGTCCTGTCTCAGCCCAGCTTTCACTGTTGCAGCTCCTGCTGTGAAGTTGAACTATTTGAGCAGTTCAGGTAAAAATATGCTGAACAAATTCAACTTCCAACCAGTCCCTGTTGCAAACTGCCACCCCCCTAGGGCTGCAGGCTTTGTCCCAGGGCAGGAGCAGGTGACTGCTCAGCACTGATGTCAGCCCAACCCAGCACGGTGGGCAGCAAAAGTTTAATCCAGCCATGCCAGAAATAACACATCACATATGTAACTTCTTACACAAGTTTTTTTTTTTTCTTTTTTCAAACACTTTTATAGACATATAACACTTACAGATAGAATCTTGGAATGTAATGTAGGATCTGTAAACATTTCCAGTCTACCAGCTGTAGTAATAGTTCTTTAATTCCTGCATTTGAATAAAGTGCTTCATACATAAGGCTATTTGAGCAAAGCAAAGATACAGGATATTCCAGGCAGGCAAAATTCACACCCTCTGAACTATGTTTGTTTCTTGTCTCCCTCCAGCAGTTTTGAAAAATTTATACCACTCAAAAACATCCTTCTTCATCTGCTCAGCACACCACAGCTCAGACTTAGGAGAATGAATTAACACCTTAAAACCTTACTTTTCCTTTTGTGCTGCACACTTGAGTTATTTACAGAGGTTTTGATACCCACCTCTGCTTCTGACCTGGCAGTGAGGGTTCCTGGCTGCTCTAACAGAGAGAATGGCTTGGGGCAAATAGAGTAAGCACAAAAGGACAGGCAGCTTTTACAGAGTGTAGGACCTTACTGCATGGTAGGAAAGGGAATGACTGGCAGCCAATACCTGTTAAATACCTTGGTTAATTTCCTGGTGGAAACTGTAAATTGCTGGGTGAGAGACAGCACGTGGCAATCACACCATTACTTTCTGTTCCTCCAGGAGTTTGGGTAGGAAAAAAAACAAGTGTGGCTCAGGCTTGCACTTCTGTTATCCCCTGTCTGCAGTCAGGTGAGTCCTTTCAGGAAGGTGCTTTCCCCAGCCCTGATTTTTAGCTCGTGTCAAAGAGCTGTGATGTTACTGCTCCTGCTGCTGTGAGACTGACATGGTTTAAGTAAGTTCTGTCCCCAGCTGGTGATATTTGTCTTTTAGTAAACAGCACAAACTGAAGAGCGTAAACTAGCCTGTTACAAGTTCCAGGAATTACACCCTTGCATGGTCAAAGGAGAGTTAAAAGCACTGTAATGTAGCAAGGCACCATTGAACATGTTATGACTAAGGAGGAACAACTTGCCAGGAAGATGGAAAGAGAGGGAAAGAAGGATCAAAGATTTAAGGTATTGTAAATAGAGTTTTGAGCGTTTCAACATGATACTGACAAATAGCCTGTATATTCCCACTTCACAGCTGGAAGTGGAGAAGCCCTCAGGAGTGACAAAACACAGAGCCCTTTTCAGAGAACAGTTTTCAGGCAGCCTTTCAGGGTCTCAGGTGTTGACTACCCTGGTACCTCCAAGACTGCTCTGATAGACACTGAAAGCTTTTCTAGCATCACTCCTTTGAACACATGAAAGTCCCCTGACCTCAAGCACACAGAGAAAAGCTTCCATTCACAAAAGCACATTAACACTTTGGCACTGCATCTTACAGGAGCATCAGATCTCAGGTAGGCAGCACACACTGCTCAATTAGTCTGGCTTGGTTAGTGTTTACTGCAGAAGGCAAGAGCATGGAGGTAACTACAGCTGTTTTCCCTACATTGACTAGGACAGACAGCTGAAGTCAGCTTGATGGATCCTTGGAGTCCCTGCTGCCTCCCTCTGGAGGAAGGAAGCTGTGCTTGATGCTGCCCTCCAAGTCCGATAGATCCATAAACTGAACATAACAAAGACAGTAAGGAAATCCCTCATACATTGAGGTAAACATAGCAGTGCTATTTGCACACTGAGCAGTCTCCCAGAAGAAAGGTTTGCAAACTAAGGGTTGTGTGAAATAGTGTCTGTGTGTGTTTAGGAATGAGACAGAAGCTTGACAGTCCAGTATGAAATAAACTCTGAAAGTGCCAGCAGCTGGATCAGCTTTGAGAATACTGGGCCTCAGTTCTCAAATACCTGGTGAACAGAGTAAAACCAAAACAAGAAAAGCCCATCCCCAAAGTTCTCCTCAAAGACACAAGGGCTGACAATGGAGGAACGGGCGTTTCTCAAAACAACGTAATTCCAGTTTCTTTATAGGTCCTGTGGTGTGTTTCTATCATTGTTACAGTCTCTGCACTAGGACTGTACAATTTGTGCTTGAAGGAGAACAGGAAAGAGGAGTTAGTCTAAAGCCCTAATGTCATTTTGATGTTTGCTTTTTGGGGGTTTGTTTTTTGATTTTAAATCAAGTTCAAAATTGTAATTTTTTTCTAAAAGTGAGAAGTTCCATTCAGGCTAGTCCTTTGCAACTGCTCCCATAGAACACTGCCCAGTCAAACAAATTGCATATGAGACCCATCATAAATTATCAGATCTTGCCCCAAAACATACAGTATTTTCGCAATTTCACTGTTCACCACATCAGGCAAACAAAGATAAATGAGGGAGGATGGGTGCTGAGACTAAGCCAGCCATAACCAGCCAGCACCTTCTGATAATGCCAGGAGTGGAGAGCATGGAAAAGTCTGGTAACACGCTTTCCACACTTGAACCACAAACCATCTTCCTAATCAAGACAAGGTCAAGCAGAAAAACCTGTTGTGCCATGCCTGAGATGGTATCTTCTTTGTAACTGGACTGTAGAAACATTTCCCTCCCCTGCCAGTTTGCTCCAGCTTGTGAGCAGAATTTCTTCTGCATCACTTTGGAAGTCTCCAGGAGAGAATCAAATCTGTCACAGCCATTTGCAGTTCATCTGTCTCACTGGACAAGGCCCATGTGCAGGAGTTAACATTTGAATTGTTGGAAAAAGCTCTTAATGCATTCTGTGCAAGGTTGGCTACACACTGCTCAAGGCCCAGCACTCAAGGAATTCACCCATATCGGTGTATTTACTCCATTTTGAGGAATGTGTGTAAAGGTTATTCAGTCTCCTGGAACTGGACAAATAACTTATCTTGCCCCTAGCTGAAGAAACTAATCCAGAATTTCCACTCGGGCTAAGAAGAGTTTCATGTTGCACTGAATTTTCTAAATTAAAAAAAAACAAAACAAAAAAGCTTGTGTGATTAGAGGATTTAAATATACTTCCTGATAATGGGGAAGTTCCCCAGCGGGAAAATACTGTAATGGTTCCAGTTTGACAGCAAGCACTCATCCTTGTTAATGTGCTTCCTTTTTTACCCATTCGAAGAAAATGCTAAGAAGGCAAGTCACAAATTCCCCTTTGGAAGCTATTTTGGCCCCAGAGAAGTCAGGTTCAGGGAGTCCTGTTCACACAGTTTTGCTGCAGACGTTTGCAGTTTGATTATCAGTTTCTCTGGAGGATGTGCACCATTTCCCCTGAGGTAACACGACATGCACGTTCCCCCCTTTGCCTTCCGAGGGAAAGCCACTGGAGATACAAAGTCGAGAATGTTTAGTCCCTTTATCACAACCACAAATCGTTCTGAAAAGCCCATTACCAAGGGCTGTGGTGTTTTTAGAGATGAGAACTTTCACTTAATTGTCTACTCTCCTTCACAAACACACTGCAATGCTACCCACAGCCAGGAAGAATGACAGTAACATCCTGATAATACTGATTTTCTGCTAATGAACTTTATCAGCACTGTGTTCCAGCCTGCTGGTGTAACTGGATACTTCTGATATTACACCAAAGAAAACACCAGCCTTCGGGTCAGCAGCCCTCCAACAGACCTAAACAGCTACTCACCAGATGGAGGTCAGAACCTCCAGAAGAAATAAACAAGCTACCTTGTAGCTGTTTTGCTCCTGTAGTATGAGTGGTTTACAATTAAGGAGTGTTTTAGTCAATTATTTTCTCATTTATGCCAGGCAAACTCCTCTGAGTTCCTGAACCCAGCTGTCTTTGGCCCCAAACTGAAAAATATGAGCAAGTCCCCAGGCTGCCCTGCAACCGTGAAGGGAAACACACTGACAATCCAGTCCATGCAGCACCATCAGGAAAATCCCTGTCACACAGCAGCACTGACCCCTGCCCAGCTGGGTTACAAAATCCAACCACTTCATTCATTTTGTGCTAAGGTCTAGCAGTAAGAAATCAAATCCAGACACCTACAATGGGATGGGGGATGGCTTTCAGCTTTCCTTATGCCCACACGTCCCTAACACAGGCCCTCCAAGGCATAAAAAGCAATTTATCTCCACTACAAGCAAGTGCTTCAGCTATCCTGTTCATCTCAGCACTTCAGAGACGTGCAGAGATGTGTCAGCACAGCTGCAGATAAACACGATTGGAGGACTGTTAGTACAAGATGCAGAGGCCTCAGCAACAACACTGCAGCACTCGCTGTGCCAGGCCATATCCCAACCCCATGAGGAGTGTCTGCAGGATAATGAACATCAGCTCTGCCCCAGGGCATTGCAGAATTACAAAATTGTCTCTATATCCATATGTTCTGCCCCACATCCAGTCTGTCTAAATCAGAGAGCAGCTCAAAGCAGCAATATTAAAAAAAATAAAAATAAAAATAGCTGTTTGGAGGATTCATTGGAGGTAGAGGTCCCACCCCTTCGTTGATTGCCCTTCTTGCTCCATGTGGGATGCTCGGAACATTAATTGGAAAAGAAGTTTCCCTCTGGAGGTGACAGAGGTGGAGTCGGCATACTGCTAGATCCCACGAAAAGGCAGCTCAACTTCGGCTTCAATTCATTCCAGACTTTACTCATCTGTGAGTGGAGAAGGAGAGAAAGCAGACATGACAACACAGTAGGTAACAATCCCACCACACAGAATTTTAGCAGCAGTCTTGGCTACTCAGAAGCACAACACAGATTTGCTCAAGTATTTTCAGGAAGTTCAGTGGACCCAGACTGTTCCTGTTAGATCAATGCTATGTGCAGCTCTCTGAACATTGTCCTGAGCCTGTGTGGAAGAGAGATTTCCCTTCATCAGATTCCTTCACTGAAGGGGTGGAAGGGAGCTGAAGGAGAAGAGACTTTTCTAACATAACCAGAGCAAGAAAGTCTCTATATGAGGAATATTAAAGGCCATATTTAGGGTTTAACAAAAGGGAGCTTCTAAGTTTTAGAGCAAAACTCAGAAAGTTTTCTTGACATACAATTTCTGTGTAGCACAACAAAAAAACAGATTAATCTAGCAAACACACATCATTCATTACAGAGTAGAGATTTAATGGTTGGGTCTTGTTCAACTCCCAATAGGGTAGGGCCAGCTACAGATGAGAGAAGAACAACAGAAGAACGAAAACCAGCAACTTGCTGCAAGAAGATACCATCTTTTAGAACGGTTAGAGGCCAACCTTGATCCTCATCCCAAACTGGAAAAACCTCAGGTAACTTCCTAAATTACGAGAGAGCCCAGCTGCACAGATGATTAGAGGATGAAAGCCAATGGGTGAAAACAAATCCCTTCAAACTCTGATTCATATTTTGGGAGAAAGGACAAGTCCAGAACTCACCTCTTTGTGACCCTGAATCTGGGAGTTGACAAAGGCCCCCAAAATGTGAGATGTGAGAGGCAGGTAGATGTGGATGAGCTGTGTCTCCTGGTGCAGGCAATACAAGGAGAAGTAATTCCGCAGCTCCATGGTTATGATCGCGTTTTCTTGCTGAAAGAAGAGGAACTCAGTGACCAGGAAGAGGGTGCCAAGCACTTACAGCAGGAGAAAACAGCATTCCTCCCCATACCAGCAATTCAAACACATACCAAAAACCTAAAAAAGGCCATTCCTGGACTCATTTGATCCAACAGGAAGCGCCCTCTCCATCATGCAGACTGCTGCTTCCCGCAGCTCCTGCAAATGACGTGCTGCCAGAGAGCCAGTAACAAGTGTTGACGAAAACAAACACGTTTTCCACATGGCACAGCGGGTAGCACAGATTTCCCAGAGTACAGGCTACCCCCTTTCAGTCCAAAAACTTCCTGCAAATGCGACTGAGCTACGGAGCAGCACCATTACAGAGCCCAGTCCCACCCTTTGCTCTCCCAGGTGCCTGCCCTACCTCCGCAATCCGAGACTCCAGTTGCTCCACCGATTCTGGTTCTTTGTTCTGCACAGTGGCACTCATCATCTGCTTCTTCATCATGCTGTACTTGTGCAACGCTCGCTGGTGCTTGTGCAATACGCCCTTCTCGTGCCTTTCACACAGGTCCTTTACGGGAAAAGAAAACAACAGGTCCATAGTGGCAGCCAAGAGTCAGCAAACACACAGCCGAGTACATCGGGAACACACACATGTGGTCACACTTTGTGTCATTTCTACGCTGCAGATTTTTGCTCCTTTGCTTTCAAGAGGGTCAAAAAAATGCCAGTAGCTAAGAATTCAAGAAACAAAACTGCTTGAACCCAGACCAGTGCTTAAGAGGCAACCTGGAGCATCACTTCTGCCAACATTTTGGATCTTATCAGGCCTCTTGTCTTTTCTGACCTTCTCAGTGCTGGCAATTAATTTAAGTGCTGGCTCAATAGTGTCCTTCAGTTTCAATCCTGGCCTGGGAATGTCAGGAGAGGCTGCCACATACAGTTGACCAAAAGATTAGTATTAACAAAATCCTTTCATTCATAACTGAACTCAGGTCTCCATGAGCAAACCAGTAGCAATCTAGATCGCTGCTTTAACTCAAAAGCAGCCAAATCTAAAAACAAAAAGTTAGCCGATCCATAAATTTTAACTAGTCCTATTTTTAAATTCCTTGCAGAATTTGCTGTTTGGCAAGTTCTCATCATCAAACAAGCTGATCAGTAAGGCTACAGAGCCCCTTATGGCCAACAGCCACTCCCCTCCCTCTGCCAGATGCCCAGTTTGCCTCTGAAGTGGCCTCACAGACAGCTTTCCATCCAGTTGGCGTTACACCCTCTAAAGAGCACAAGCTTGCTCTAAACAACTTTCTTGTTGGCAGAAGAACAGCAGAGCTCACTTTATAGGACTGGAGTAAATCCAGGAAAAGGTTCAACTTCTCCACCACATCATTCTCTTCCTGTTTACCCTAGAAAACAAGGAAAAAGTACATTTTACGTAAGCCTGGCATCACAGCCCTGCACCCCCCCCACTCTCACTGCACTCTCCAGGGCACGTCGGTGCTTACACAACTGCACCAACAATCTCTCCGATGGCACTGGGGTGTTTAGCCTTCAGTGTGCAGAACAAAGACGTGACTGAGGCAGGAACAGCTTTTCCAGCTGACTGATCATTAGAACAAGAGGAGTTGGTTTCACAGGCCTGCGTGTCAGTCCTTTCAGCGCACTCTGCCCAGACTTCTTTGCTCTTGCAGATTCCCCAATCTTTCATCTTCCCTTCCTACAAGATAACTAATCCATTAAAACTCTGAATACTTGCATGTTCCGTGTAATAGTTCATGCATCAGAAGGCAGAGATGAGACACCAAGAGAAATTTCACTACTAGCTTTTTATTTTACAGAATACTTTTTTCTTCCTGTATCAGTAGAGCTCTCTGGTGCGTAAACTCCGGAGAAAGAGACCTGGCCTGACTGATCTACAAAAGCACGCTGAGTGTTTTAACACAATGAGATGAAGAGCACTGAAGACAAAACTATTACTTTTCCTTCCCAGACTGTCGTGTTCTCACGTCATTCTGACAGTCATTACCACACTGTACACTTAGACAGGAATGTGGTGCTTCTGTCTGAATGATTCTCATGTAATGTTTAAGTACATGAATGTGAAAATTTGATTCAGAAGTTATTCTGGGCTCTCTGTAGCAGATTAATAAGATGGAACACAGCACTTTTGGACAGCTCACCCTAGTAGTGAACTTAATGTGTGCAGTAACCATTTAAAATTAAGAAAGAAAGCAGGTTTTTCCCTCCTTTCTCTTGCCTGTTACATGTTTTCCTCATTTAAACACAGTCCAGGTATTTCACACAAGCTTGAACAAGCAGGCTGTTAGTTGAGGATGTGGGTTTGGACTGCAGTCTCCCTCTTAACTCTTGAAGGGCTTATGGCCACAAAGCTCATGATTCAAGATGAAATGTAGGGCAGCAGTGTACCTCATTCATGTTACAAAATTAAGAGAAAAAAAAAAAAGAAAAAAGTAAAGAAAAGTAAAGGACTCACCTGCTGCACAGCCTTATCGGCCAGAAGTGCAAATTCAACAGACAGACCCTTCAAGGCTTGTTTCAGAGTCCCCCATGTGTTGTTATTCAAAGCAGCCCAGGAAGGAAGCGGGGTAGTGTCTGAGCCCAAAGCGCTGGAAGGAGATAAGCAATGGTCACATCTACGAGACAAATTCCACTGAGTTGATAAAGTTATTTGCAGAGAGCAGTCCAGAGCTTCAAATCTGTCTAAAGAGCTCACAGTGCTGAGCTTCTACTACCCCATCACAATGCAGTTAACGGTTTATATACTGGGGAGAGAGACAATAACACAGGTACCTGAATGTGAAGATATTTCTGTTTTCTTTCCTCACACCCTAGGGAATGCAGCCTTAGTGGAAAGCGTGCATTTCCTTCTTTTATAGAAGGAAAATTGATTACGTCCTACAGCATGCACTGAAATGCCCATTCTTACCAGACCATTTTCACGTAAACTTTACAAGAGTTTTGAGTTCTAAACCAACAGTAGAAATGTTCACATCAGCAAACCCTGTTCCTCCCAACCTACCTTAGCTCCTTCCCAAATATGAGGAGGTCGGAGGCGTTATCGATGGCTCGGGAAGCGATTCTCTCCGCACGATCCCGGAGCTTATAAAAGCTGTTATAAATATTTCTGATCAGCTCCCTGCTGGCAGCAAACTGGGCCTGAATGTCAGCTGGGAGGAAGTCCTGAAGGAGTACAGAGGAATTACTGGTGGATAAATCAGAGGCACACCACAGCCTGCAGAGAGGGACAGGCTTCCCTCCTGTGCTCTAACAACTCTGCAGAGGTCAGCTTCCCAGTTTAGGTGTCCAAGTCACACGTCACACAAATAGCCCTAATTTTCAGAGGCAAAGAGGTTCAAATACCCAGAGTAGACAGAGTTGGCAAAATCTGCAATTCTCCTATGTAGTTAAAAGAGGGTTTGTGAGGTTTCAAGCTCACAAGTTCTGATCCGATCCTACTGGTAACTCCCAGCCTGGTAAAGTCAAGCATGAACTGAAAGTTCAGCTTTTTTTTGACCAGTTTATCACTGGTAAAAGCCTGAATTAAGCTGCAGTTGCAAAACCTTCTGCAAGCATTGCAGGAACCTGAACAACAACTTGCTTTGAAATTGCTCAATGAGCACAGTGGATGTGTACTTAAAACTTGTCGTAGCACTAATCACTGGGATAAACAGATATACGGAGAACTTATAACTAACTTCTCCATAACAGTCCAAATTGCTCTCCCACAGGGAGAGGACAACAGACAGAATGAGGGCATGAGCACAAGGGAAAGACATCAGTCTAGGTATTAACTTTTAAATTGTGCAATTTGTGTGTTTGTTTGTTATGCAAGTACAAGTAATTACAGAGAAACATATTCTGACCAGAAATCATTGTTTAATCTTTATCGCATTCATGAGCCAGAGTTTAGCTAGACAAATCAGGCCCTTAAGAGTCAAAAGTTTAGTTGATCTTTTCAATAAAATTACAAGTCCTTCAAACTCTCGAAACAACTCTCTCCTACCCAAGGTCTCCATCACTGCACAAATGCCATAACTGAAACACCTGGAGAAGAAAGCCATTTAAACCAGAATAACATGTCGCAAGAAATTCATATACATACCTTGGCTTGGGTAGCTAATCTGCAAGTCACAAATTCATCTCCTACTCCCTGGACCAACTCCCTTAGCTTATTCTGTACATCCTGGAGAAAATATAGAATCAAATGAGCATGAAAGAACTAAGGACCACACAGGCAGTTCACACAGGTCTCAGATGTATTGCAGCAGTAAGGCACAACTCAGCAGATACAGCTTTACACAGGTTAGGTTTAATTTAAAGAAAAGCATAATCTCTATTCCCCTAAGAACAGTTATAATTTTCAAAATACTACACTCCTGGCACTGAGTGAAATTACCTTCCACTTTCCACTGTGGAAACACCTACTGAGAGAAAATTCTCTTCATCACAGGGAGCAAACCCGTGTAGGTTAACAGCAATTCTGAACGCTGTGCCCAGTGAGGCAGTTACAGCAAGAAATGCAAGCTCAGGACTATTGCTGACAAACACTCACTGAGCCACTGAAGGACAGAAAGAGTTTCAAGAGCACATCTTCTGAGAAAGGGGGATGTCGAGCCACCAGGTTTATAAATCGCTTCAGCGCTCTCCTCCTCGATTCTATGAACTCGCGATCAGCTGCAGGAAGAAACACGAAATTTCAAGTAATGCATCTCACATTACAGCTCAGAAAGAAAAAAGAAAGCGCTGCAACAAAAACCAAAGAATGGTTACCTACAGTCTGTCAGCTCCCAAAACCAGACCCTTTAAACTGACCACCTGAATAAATATTCCATCAAGCATTCTTTACCTCTTACCAAAATCCAGCATACATAGCTACATGTGGTTACTTCCACAGGGTAGGTCAGGGAGGAAGGATAAACAACCAAGCCTAAGGCCTGAAACCTCCACTTACTACCTAGGGGCCTACAGAGATTCTTATTCCTCTGAATCAGTTCCACAGAGGATACCCCAGTCTGTTTGGGACTCCTGGGAACAGCATCCATCCTTTTCACGCAAGATGTCAAAAGGTACTTTGGAAGACTTGCACAGCAATCTGCAGTACATCCATCCAGAGTCTTTACTTGTCAGACTATAAAAATTCTGCTCCTCTTGCTGAAACAGGAAGATTTTCAATCTGGCAATAACTGCAGTAAGGCAGTAAATCAGAGTTCCTGTGGCTTTTCAGGAACAATAAAAAATAAAACCAAAGATTGAAGGAAAGGAAAGCAGCATAGAATGAAATTGAAGGAATGCTCTTATCCATGACAACACTCTCATATCGTGAAGGATTATTACTCTTTGCCTCAGTTTTAAGGCGGCAGTTTGCTGGCTGTGAGGACTCTCACAGGTGATCCTCAGCACAGCACCACCCACCAATTCATTTTTTTGCCATTGGGGTTGCAGATCTTGATTTTGCTTTGCTCGCACTGTAACTTCACGGACATTTCTGAAGTCGTGTACACACCTCTCACAGGATCTGCCTCAGTTGGTTGCTATCCTCCAAACAAGCAGAGCAGGTCACTCATCTCCATCTGACAGATCCCACCGGGATCTGTGTAACTCAGGCACACCAAGGACAAAGCACAGAGCTTTGTCCATCCAGCTCTGGGACTTGGAGCCTCCAAGAGTCACACATCTACACTAATCCATCAAATCCTGTGTCCTGCAATACCATTTGTCAGTCCATTAATCTACTCAGAAACAAGAACCACCCGTTCCCTTTCCTCCTTCCTGTTTGCAGTTTCCATTAAGCCCACTTCCACAGCTCCTCTATACGCAGTCACTGGACTAAAGGCAATCAGCGCTCTGCCTTATCACAGCTTTGCACAGTATTAGAACTGTTGTAGCACAGTTTGGGAACTAATCCTAGCAGCTTTTTTCCCTAAAGTTATGATACGTGTGGGAAGAACTGCACCAGTGAATGCAGGGAAATATCAACACACCAGCAAAGCAAGGAAATAACAGTCCCTGACAAGTGATAGATATTGGGAGCTTCTTTCAAGCATCCTCTCTCCACTGAGATTAATCAGAGAAGGTCTCTGTTCTCACAGGTGTTGCATGAAGTGGAAATTCTGGCTGAGAACACTGAATCAAGATAAATTCACACATGGGTTTCACAACCCCCCCAAAAAAGTCTTCACAATTCACGTTCCATCATAAGAATATACGACCATTGAAGCTTTTCAGGGGTGTGATTTTGCTTTGCTCCAGTTCACTATACACCCTGCTCTGCTCACTGTTTACCAGTTCTGCGTTGCTGGAGCAACACATGGACTCCTCAATGGAAATCAATTATTTATTGAGACAGTGAGCTGAGCACCATGGGCAGGAGAGAAGACACTGAAAAGCTTGTTATTTCACAGATGAAGTATTAAACAAGATGGGATTTTATACAGTTATGCAACTTTTGAAATAATAAATGCTTAAAACCAATATGTCAATATTTGAGATTAATGAAAAATTTTCCTGAAGGAACTTTGATATGCTTTCTGTCTTGGGATACCTCTTGGTTTCTAGTCTAACAGCTAAAGTATACTTGAATGAACTGACATGGATTCCATTTAGGTTGGAAAAGAACTTTTAAGATCACTGAATCCAGCTGTTAAACTAACACTGCCAAGTCCACCTCTAAACAACGATCATCACAACCTGTTTTTTTAAGCAGCAATATCTGCAGCTCTGCCATGCTCTTGTGTAGAATTACACCTAAAATCTTATTGAGAAAAATCATTAGATACTGAAATTCCACAGGAAGAAACCCCACTGAAATTTTGCATTAATATCTCACCCATAGGAATTTCTAGGATGGCAATAATTCACACGTCCAAATTGTGCATTATAACCTCAACGTTGTTGTCTGAGCCAAGCAGAAGCCATGACTTTCAATCTTTTAAACATTTATTTTCAACAGTACCACCTTGATCACGCTTGCGCCGTGAAGCAAAACCCCTCCAGCCAAAAATGAAGATGCAGGTTTACCTCCCAGCATCCTCTTTGGGGGCAGCGCTGGCACCATGCGATACGGGAACTTCTGCAGCAGCATCTCGTGGAACACCACAAAGTCGTTGTATCGCCTGTACACCGAGCACTTGAACCGCTGCAATTAACGAAGGGGGGGATGAGTCAATGCACAGCTTAGACAGCAGCACTTCCACGATTTTTATTTCTTTTTTGCACTGCCGAAACAATTTCTTCACTAGCACAAAACGGTTTGAAATACCCAGCTACCTACACCGATCTGTTACAAAACCATTCCGTTTTCACTGTCATACACCTGCTTTTCTACTGAGCTCAGGTTTCAAGCAAGTGAACTTGCAGACCGTCCTTCACACCTCAGTTAGCTGTTCCATGCTGCAGAAGCCCAGTGCTACTGCATTAAAACTGAGCCCACACAACTGGTCTACTTAAAACCAGCATCACCCAGCACATCCAAATCACTCAAGACTTTGCCAGCAGGAATTGCACAGACATTCTTCAGAGGATACATTCTCACCAAGCCCAAAGCTTGTTCACGTTACCTTGCTGGAAACCTCATATTCCACATGTTTCAGAAAAAGGCCCTTCTTCTCAGGTATAAGCTCCACCTGCACACTATCCTTGCTCAATAGCTCTTGTAGGGTGTGGGAAAGCAGCAGAGGATTTCCCTGGGGCGTCTGCATCAGAAACTGTTCTGGTTCCCTTGGTTCATTTACTGGAGGCTTTGACAAATCTAGAAGACAAAAAAGGGAAAAAACAGTAGACCTGGTAAGATATAGTAAAAGATGTAGCCTTTATATATTCTGTCCCTTTGCTTGGTGCTCCCAGAGTGGTGCAACACAACCAGAAGCCCAGCCAGGCCACTCCCCTGGGAGGTTATGCTGCTTCACACACGTTCACAACACCCAGGAGCACCACCAATTATATCGAGTCAGAGACACATCTCCAGTAAGCAAAGAATCACAGGCCAGATTTGTTCTGTGAATCAGCTAAGAGGCCTGCATTTCCTGTCTGTCCAGCTCCCACCACAGCAGGATCTGCCAAAATGAACGAAACCCTTGCTCAGCACTTTTGGATCCTGCCTAGAACGACTCATGGAAGGAAAGAAAAATGTGTCATTTTACTGTGCTGCAGAAATTTAACCCGTTAATTTTGCACATCGTTACAAAGGAAGGAGACACTTCATTTGACATAATTTTATTTAACTCTGTGACAGTGTGCTACAATGAGCGTGAATTACTAATTATTAAATTATTACTTACTTATTATTACTAATTATTAAATTAGTAATTTACTTTGTCAACATACTTAAGTTCCAAAGCAGAGAGAAAAGGTTCCTGATAAGGGCTACCAACCCGACAACTCCTCAATCACAGCAAGCTGAGGCAAAACCTTTCAATCTTACCTATTCTATTCCACTGCTTGTAGCTAGAAAACAAACAGCTTTTGACAATGAATTTGACCATAACTGGGCAGCTTCGGACAGTTTTAACTGATTCTCAGACAGATGCAGAAGTGAAAAAAGATGACTCTTAAGAATGTGGCCCCAGAGGACAAATGACATCAAAGGGGCAAAGCTGATGAGTCAGAGTGTTCTCTTATCAAGTGCCTGACTGCAGCCTGTTATCTCAACCTCACTTCATAACTACATCTATTATGTGACTGTAAACTAAGCTTACATTGTTTTTCAAAGCAATCCTTTCTTTTCTGCCCATTCCACACATAGGAAACAGTGTGAAAAACGAGGGTACAACCCTGGACTCTATTCACCCCATACCTGAGTTCTGCTCTTCAGTCTGGAGCAGGTGGGTTGCTTCCTCTCTGTAAAAGGCATATTATGAACAAGCTCTTTTACAAAGGAAGCCAAATCCACTGATGAAAGATACCTAGAAAAGCCAGGTAGGATTCATTATCCCTTCCTTGCCATTGTGCAGAAGTTCTTAAATATATCTACAATTTTGAGAACACAGTAACACTACAGAAGCAAGAAGCATTTCTTTAAGCTTTGATACATAGTTCAAAAAGTTGTTAACTGTGTAACAGATTAACTCAGGGAAGATAAGAAGTCACATCCTTAACTTGAAAGCCCTGACCTCCTGATAAGGATTTCCCACCTGCTCCTTCATGTGCCCTAGGCACTGATAAATGGTGAAAACAAGCAATCTTTAATTCCTCAGATCTATGACTTCATAACAGACACTTTGCTATTTGTTCCATACAATGGCTTAATGAAACCAAACCAAATCCAGGACAGTTGACCTTATCCCACATGCCTCATCAGGCTTCAGATTCCTGCTAATGTGACTCAGAGCAGCAAGTCTTAACACCTCTGCTTTAATAGACTAATATATCACCTGCTAACCCCACCTATGTAGCAGCTCCTAAAAATTTCCAGCTACTTGCCAGAAATTTGCAGCAAAATAATACAAGCTAATTCAGTGCTGACATGGGGTTCTGCTGGATGAAGTGATAAAGTCTGTAGAGCACAAGGCATCCTGGATAACCAGTGCAGCAGTTCTCTGGGTGTCCACCCTGGTAATTCTCGGGTTTAACTGCTCAAGACACATCAGTGAAATGCAACATGACACAGCAGATGTTGTTACTCCTCCAATGCACACACACCCATCCCTACACAGCATTCCTGAGCCTTCTGTGATGCTCAGCCACTGGCTGGTGTTGCAGAGGCCTCCCTCAAAGGGGGCTACTCAAAATGCAGCCCAACTAACTCCCCAAGCAGTGCCAGTCTGTACTAACACATCTCCTCCTGCCTATCCATTCACTGTCTCTGCTGGACAACCAACAGCACAAACCGGTCCCCGAACTGGGGCTCAGCATGGTCTGGTAAACTCCTGAAACACCAATGGCAAGGGACAGGTATGAGGAGAAAAGATGTATAGGGTGAACCATGAAACCCTCAGTGCTTCATCTGTGAGTCCCAGAACCAAACTGGTGCTGAGGACTCTCAAGTTCATTGCAGATCTGAACCCCACTACCCACTAAGACATGTACAGAGTGATGCTCCGCCAGGCAAGACTCCACAGTCCCTTGACAATTCAGCCTTGTTGCTCTCTTCTTGGTAATTCTTGCCCAGTTTTCATCAAGTTATTCTCTAAATTTGCTTTCTAAAATGCGCCTACAAGAAATTCCTTCTCTGTATCAGCAGTTCACACTCTTGGCTCACCCTGAAATATTCTGTAGCTTCTTTACATCTCAACCTTGTCAAAATGTGTGAAATCACACAAACCAGACAACCACGCAAACAAGTTTGAATAATTACTGTTTAATTAATAACCTCGGCATGTCTGGTATCAACAAGACAGTTACTCAGAGTGAATCTACACCCACAAACACTGGTCTGAGAACACAATAAAATGACTTGGGAACAGCTGTTAACCTGCTTTAGGAAACGCTTATCGTGGCATTAACCCTACAGAGCAATATATACTGGAGCTATTCTTCAGCCCATTTTTCATTCTACTTACTAAAGAGCCTATTTGGGAACAGCCTCAAGAACCCTGGCCAGGAATGGTGGATAATAGTGGGAACTCATTGGTATGAGCTCCTGTGTTCAGCCAGTAAAAGGATTTACATGCACTGCAACAGAACATTTAACACTTCCCATCACGCACTCGCTGCTGGAGAACAGCTAATTTCGAAAACATTCCCTTTGGTTTCAGCAGATCATTATCTAGTAAAGTTTATATCGAGAGAGCAGCAAGTGGATACAGAAATGAGGTATGGAATGGTCCCCTGGAACACTGGGAAGCAGACAAAATAAAAATCAGGTTTTTCCTACAAGCTAGGCTTTTGCTACAGCAGTTTCTCAATCTGTTGTCAATAAGATATCAGGAAGTGGCCTGGTACAACTGAAAACAAGTTGATATAAAAGTTAAAAATAATACATATAAACAAGCCGACAAGAACTAGAAGTTTGAAGAAGCATTCAAAGCATGGCCCAATTTTTGTTTGGTCGTAAAAGAAAACAGCTATGAAAACACTGCATAATTTTTTTTTTTTTTTTTTGGTAGCAAGTCAGGTAGCCTTTGGACTGAAGGGAGTTGAGAAATTTACCCAAAGAACAACTGCAATAGAAAATTTCGCTACTTCATACCATGTGTTTCACGCTTTAGTTAGTGCTCAATGTTCATTACTCCACTGATACAACTGGGCAGCAATCTGCCCTCCATGGAGTTACCATTGTCCTCCATCCAAATTTCCAAAATCACACATTTATGAAAGCCAAAGCAGAATTGCAAGTACTTGGCCAGCTGCACAGTTTTTACATGTGAGTAAGCACACAGAGTAGAGCAATGCCAGGGCTGGAAGCACAGGTGGTAAATCACAGCATTGATCTCCCTTCCCTGCTGAAGCTCTGTCAATCAAATTGGGAAGCCTTATCTCCATTTTACAGATGGCTGATGCTACCAACTCTTTATTACACCAGGTGCTAATCAGATAAATTTATTAGACATGCTTAAGTAGATGGTGCCAAAGAATTACTTGTTCTATTAGTAGCATATTTACTAGAAGGAGAAAAGAGCCTTTAAGGAAGCAAAACCTTCAGGAAAAACAGTTCAGATCTCTCCTCCATCAGCACAGGCCACAGCTGTGCAGAGGAGAGGGGATCCAACCCACAGGAAATGCAAGGGAACATGAAAACTGACTGGTTTTGTACACAGATACCTCTGACTTCTCCCTGGAAGAAATGAGGGCTCCACTATCAACTCCGGGGCCAGGAATACTAAAGCAGCAACATAAATATCATTCATCAGCATTTCCCTTTCCTTTCTGTCTTCTCATGAGAAGCCTCAGGAATTATGGAAATGCCTTTCCCCCTTATTGTGTCAAACACATTCCTCCATAATTCCAGAATCCAGTGTCCACATCAGCCTCCCTGAAAGCTGGTGCAGATTTCAAATGCAAATTCAAACAGATTCCCGTCTTAGTTTTCTTTTTTTTTTTTTAAATATTACATAATTTGAAATCCCCTTAAAAAAACGAAAAGAACAGAAGTCCCACAAAAAAAAAAAGCAAACAAAACTTTGTTCCTATGAAAGGCTTTACATATTTTTTGAGGCAACTGCACACAACTTGTTTGGGTTGCTTTGAAGAATGTAAAACAATGCAATTCTTATTTAAAAAGGAGAAAAGCAAAAGAATCAAAGAAAGCTAAGTGCTGCACAGCTGTGAGTTCAACATGGAAGGCAGGTCTGTATTTCTTACTGGGTACAAGAAAAGTTATCATATTTAGCTTCACTCTAATTAAGAGTCTCCTTCCTTCTCCTTCCCAAAAATTCCCTTGTAAACACAAGCTACCCAATGCCAAAATGAGATAAAATAACACATACTCTATCATAAAATTAGATGCTGGGAAACAGGCTCCAACATTTTGTTTTTCTCCTTTAAAAAAAAACCAAAATACCACCGCCACAGATGTCACGTATGTACTCTGCACTAGTTAGTCTGGGTTTTCTTGGTAATTTTCCTTTGGTTAGGTTTTTATATTTCCCTTTGTCTTTTTTGGTGTTGCGGGTAGTTTGGTTTTGGTTTGGAAGGGGTTTTTTTGGTGGTTGTTTGGGATTTTTTCCAACTAAATTTAAGATTCTTATTCAGCACTTGGTGCGCTTAAAGATGAAACAGAGAAGTTATGCCACAACTCAAAAATAGATGAGACTATTTAAGCTTTATTTAGTAATATTTCAAAAGCACCTAAATTTCTGCAGTCCCTTGCAGCTGTAGGCCTCTAGCTGCTTCTCAAACTACCAGAATCCCATACTCCAGCAGAAAAAAAAACTCCAACACAAATTTCTCTCCTCCCCATGTCGCGCAGATTTACTGTGTGTAAAGAACTAACCTTAAGCCTAGCGCCCTGTTCTTTTAACTAAGCTGTTAGATCATCAACTGATCCATCTGATTTCCCAAGCCTGGGAATACAAGGGACGCATTCCATTCACAAGTCAGCCATGAGCCACAGTCCCTGGCTGGAGCAAACACAATAAAGTGAGATGCAGCTTCTTTGAAGAAATAACAGGATTAGCGGAGAAAAAATCCATCGAGGAATGTGCCCAAAGATTACAAAGACAAAAAGTCAAATGCTCACTAGGGCTGGTTCCCAGTGCTCAGTGGATGACTGCTAAGGTATCATTTTTCACAAAGGGGTTGGAAGTGTAAAAATTCACACCCAAAAATGTAACCCAGCAAGCAATAACCCAAACAACTACTCCGGGAAACATTCACAAGGTCATTGTAGCCTGACTACAAAACTGGCAAGTTTCCACAACCAACTGTCCTTATAGAGGTCCAGAATATCCCATAGAAAGAAACAGTTTATCTTTGCTTTGTTTCTCATCTTCCGTACACATTTCTCACCCTCCTAATTACGCTGGGAGAAAACCTGATGTTAGCATTTAAGCATTAAAAAATGGCATTGCCACTCCAGACACTACAGCCTCCCAGTGGTCTTTTCTCACATTTTATAGTTAGAACAAGCTCATTCACATCCCAAATCCTGCTGGAAAACAATCATTAAAGCTCTCCTCCTTCTGTACCCATTCCACATGTCTGGAACCGGTAAATTTTTCTCCCTCAACCTGCACCAACGCATAAAACTTGAAGATTGTGGGAGAAATCAGTGGTCATGTGCAAATTACACTGTCTGTAACCTGCACAGCCCTCCCCAGCAAGCCCTCCCACGGGCTGAACACACAGGTAAAGGTTTTCCATCAGAAGAAAAAGAGACACCTGACTCCCTGCACAGCCAACACACCTGGATTAATTCCCTACAATCGTTGCAAAACAGACTCACATGGAAGTAAAAGCAAAATGGAAAAAAAAGTCAATAAAAGCCACTCTGCAAAATTGACTTCAATGTACTGGACATTATCCTTTTTTCTTTTCTCTTTGATTGTATTAAAGTAGTTTGAACTCTGCTAAATGAAAAAGACAGCATTTGTATGTGCTTTCATAGGGGGGCATCAATGATAACCATCAGGACCCTCCATTACTCCAAATATTTCAATCCTCCCAAAATATTCACTGACAAGCTGCTGGTCTCCAAAAAAAATTACATATGGGTGTGAAACTTCAAAGATCTCTGAACCTGCATCATGATGCTAGAAATAAAAACATTGCTGCATTCACAGCATTATTCTTCTTTAGCTAAAATCATTATATGCTCTCTCTCAGTGTTCATCATTAAATCTTTGCCAAAGAAAACCAAGTTTTCTAAACAAGGCTGAGTAGATCAGAAAGGTACAGAAGCTCCATCACCAGAAGTCAATCAGTTCAAGAATACTCTACTTGGAGACAACTGTTTTATCTCTATAAGGCTCCTGAAGCAGATAGTAAATCCATAACAGACGTACCTGAGCAAGCTCTCTCTTTGGTACAGTAGGACATTTTTTCCACAAAGGCTGTTGTTCAATATGTTACATCAGTCCTGGACAGAAATATTCCAAAATAATTTATTTATAAGCATTATCTGCATCAGGAGCATCACAGGCCTAACAACAGCAAACTCACAGTGGATCCTGAATATAATCCAACCAAACCATTTTTCCCTACATTAAGCTTACCTACTCGTTTTTCTTTCCAAACTGAGCAAAAAAAAAAAAAAAATATACTATGCAAAGAGCAGGCACAAAACTGCAGCCACTTCAAAGAGAACCCTCTAAAAGTTTCCTTCAGTTTAACTGTTAAGGAGTCTAACATGTTATTCCCTCAATTCACCCAGGAGCTCCCTCCATCTCTCATTTCGCAACAAGCGCTGGCAGTATCAGGCTACGAGTTTCTTCATCCCAGACCCAGCTGCACGCTCCTACAACTCCAGCGTTTGGCGCTGGTGCTTTCCCCGCTGGACGTGCCGCTGGCTCGGCTCGGAGCGGAGGCACAGGGACTGCCCGTGCCGCTGCCCGCTGACCCGCTGCGGAACGGACCGCGCCGGCTCCAACGCGCCCCGGGTCCACCTCGGCGGGCAGGGAGCAGGCACGAAATAAAGTCTGTCCAGCACGCAGGGAGCGCTCGGCCGCGTGACTCCCCACGGGAGAAGTTCTGGACCGCGCCCCGTGCCCGCGTCCAGCCTCGCAGGAGGGCTACGGGGAGCTGACCGCCTGCGGCCACCGGGGCGAGCTCCCGCCGCCCCGCCGCACAGGTAACCGCAGCGGCCCAGGCGCCGCCGGCGCTGCCGCTCCCTCCCCCCGCCGCCCCC
>VZTF01004912.1:839336-873465 GCA_013397755.1 Cnemophilus loriae | reverse complement strand
CCCGGGCCCGGCAGCGCCGCCGCCCTGGTGCTGGGCAGCTCCAGATCCGGAGTGCGCGTCTGCATCGTAGCTGTGCTTCTTAAATGATCTTTTTTCCTGCGTTATCTCTGCACCGCACAACGCTGCTGTTCTAAAATGTACTGTTGAAGTGGTTGTAAAATCGCTGTTACGCCTCAAGATGTGGGCTGCCCTCGCAGAGTGGAATCATCAGCTCATGTCCCTTGCCTTTGCCTCCGTTAGTTAAACTCAGCTGTGGAAACAGAAGTTTTAAGCGGTTGACGTGGTCGTTACAAACTAGGTTTCATCGTTCTGTTTTCTTCCAGGCACCCGGAATGAAATCCGTAGGTAGATAGGGTTTGAGGAGAAGAAGCTCATGAATATGTGATGTGGGTACTTTGTGACAAGAAAATAGGGAAAAATCGTTTCTAGCAGTTAAAAATGTCAGCCCAGACTCTTTTAAATCTAGTGGATATTGACTGCATTAAAATGGCAAAGCTGTTGTGTAACTGCACAGACAATAAAGGTTTATACACGGGCTTGTCGTAGAGAAGCTAGAACTCTAATTTAGTGTTTTTCAGATGAGTGTTTCTACATAAATTTTCTTAGTTTTTGAATAGCAAAAGTACTTGTTTCACTGTTACTTGTTCAGCATTTGTGCTGTTGTAGGGTCTCGTGTGTGGATATTCTGCGTGTTGTAGGGTCTGTTACACGTATCAGAACTGGAAAGATGTTTCTAAAGCTCAGGATTGTAAATCAGCCAGTTATCTCAACTGGCAGTGGAATACAGGTGATACAGGTGCATTCTTGTGTTCCAGTGCTTTGTTTAGTTTAAAAAAACAGCAGCCAAATATCCTAGATTAAGGAAGTGTTTGCTGTTCTCAGTTTAGCCATCTGTATAACAGCTCTTTGAACTTTTACATTTGTTTCTTAAAGAGACTCTGGCAAAATTGCCTTGGAGTTGGATTCTTTTTGTTAAGCGCTTGCTTAATACCCTTTGTGTACATCTAGGATTGTTATGTTCAGTTCCTTCTTAGAAACTGGGCCCATTTTCCATCCCCACCTGTTTTATTATTAATTAATTTGGTTAACTTCTCAGCTGTATGAAATCCAGTGTTAGTGGCTGAATTACAGAGTTTAAGTTTAGTCACTCTTGCTGGTCTGGCTTTCCATCTGTGTGTATTGGTTCTCGAGCTTCCTTATTCCTTTCACATTATTCTGGTGCCTCCCCAAGGAGAAAAGCAGTCCGGTGTGACCCAGCCAAGGCTTTTTCAATGCTCCTGATAACACAGATCTTCAGGAATACCTCTAAGGTGGACCAGCTGTAGGGCTGGGACATCTCACATCTTTTACTGCCTCTTCTTTTCACCTGAATGGGGATGGCATGGAAGAACAGCTGATCCCAGTTAAAGCAGAAGGGATGAGTTGGACAACCAGTTAGGTACCAGTGAAGTTTTAGTTCAGATAATGGCAGTGGTCCTTAAAATACTGCCAGCTGAAGATAGCCCTGTACCCACCACACCCTGCTTGCCTTCTGGCTGCAACAGGAGCTGGCTGAACCAGCTTCTTACTCTTTGAAGATTCCTTTGTTCACAGTTTTGAATTTAAGGGCACAGTGCGGGAATTTCTCTTCAGTCTGGTACAGTTTTGATTCAATACAGGGTGTTGCATTCCTGCCCAGGAATCTAAACATGCATTCCTTGGTCTACGGAGTCTTTTGTGAGAAGTGGTTATGAAGAAATGACTGAAGGAGCCTTAAAAATTACTCTTCCATATTTTACTTTGTTTTTCTCCTTTTGCTTGTAGACTCTTGTGGAAATGTCCTTGTGGGGCATGCTTTCATTTTATGTATTTCATATTGTTATTTGTAGTTCCTACGTGCACGTGGAGATCATCTTTTTGAGTGATAAATGTTACAAACAACAACATTCTGTGGATGCTACGTAGTCCTGGTGGTAATGGACTAAATATTTGTGATTCATATTGCCCCAGATCAATGGGAAACTTCATGTGTAATAACCTGTTGAAGCTTAAAGTAGAAAGCAACTTTTTTGTAGTTTGAAATTCAAAGTAAGCATATTTCTCTTATTTCTTCGCTGCTGGAGATCTTTCCAGTGGTGTGTCTGGGCACAAAAGTTTCTTAAATTACAAAACCATCAAAAATCTAAAGTCTTCAAAATATCAGCATATCCAACACCTTTTTTAGTTTGTTCTCATATTTTAAGTTTTTTTACATGTGTTTGGTGGGTTTTTTCTAGTCTCTGCATGCTGTCGATAGTCTGACTCTCCACATTCTATTTAATTCAGAAGTATGGTGGTGTGAACTTACTTTCTGTGTAGTCTTGTATTTTATAGTTATCTTCACATAAGCTTTAAACTTACTGCAGATATTCAGGAATTAGTATGTTTGAAGAATATCCAGTGTGAAAAGATGTGTGCTTGTATTCACAAAGCTTAAAGTGAAGCTTTCAATGTCTTGCCTTAGACCTTCATTTTTGTGCTTAATTAAAGGTTTAGATGGAGTGTGAGTTCTTAAACATAATTATAGTGATGCTGAGACATGCAGAGCTTCCAGTACGGTGGATAGTTTTGAATGATGCTAAAACTTGTGTAATTTGGGAGGGAGGTACAGGTTACATTTATTTTTATCAAAGTCAACTGGTTATAATTTGAGCAAGAGGACTGGTCAGGTAGTAAATCATGCGCTTGTCTGTGCTGTTGTCAGTTCTGAGGACTTTTTCAGCCAGTTCCATCTCCTGAAAAAAGCTGATAGTACAAGTGCTGGTGACCTCAGTGTGTAAAGTATTCTTTTAAGAAAGACTTCAAGGGCTGAGTGCTTAAAGTTTGCCATGAAACCACATAATCCTGTCACTTAGCCAGGATGTGCTGGTGGGGCGTTGTGCGTTCACTTCAGTTGTTTTTCTGACAGAACGTTTATTCACTACCAAGTTTCTTAAATAGTTCTTGAAATTTCTTGAAATATGAAGCCTCTCTGTTTTCTTACTCTCGCTGTTCTTCTCGTCTTTGTCTTCCTCCTTCATGATGTGACCAGTGCCTTAATTCCCTGTCTGTGCTGTCTTTGCAGAACTGCTTGGTGACATCCTGAAAGATCAGCCGCAGGAAGCAGATGGAATAGACTCGGTGATTGTCGTGGATAACGTGCCCCAGGTTGGACCAGACCGACTGGAGAAACTGAAGAATGTCATCCACAAAATATTTTCCAAGTTTGGCAAAATTATCAATGAATTTTATCCAGAAGCCGATGGAAAAACAAAAGGGTAAGTCATGGTAACTCCAACTGGAGAAAGGATTGAAACACAGCTCTGCCTTATCTTTGATCGTTAGTGTCAATGCTTTATGGCCTGTTTTTATGGTGACCTCATAGTTATCATCATCACCTTCTTCTGCCTCAGCCTTTGCAGTCCTGACATCAGTCTCAGTGACAAACAAGTTCCTGAGGGAACTGAGAAGCTTAATAGCTCATTAGGCTCCATGGTGGAGTGTGGTGGGGATTAATTATGGAAACAGTTTAGCTGGATTTGGAGACAAATTTCTGTGCTACATGAGGAGTTTTTTCTTAGTTTTCTGCTATGGCAGAAGCTAAAGGTCCTCTTGAGCTAAAAACTTAGTAGCGATGGCTGGACTGTTTATTGCAAAATAGACAGTCAATATCTGTAGCATGTATTCTGAGTATTGGAGGAATCCATAGTTTAGAAGGCATAAAAAGAGCTTTCTGGAGTGGAGGGATTGCTGCGTCTATAAGGTCAGCATGAGCATTATTCTGCCTCTCAGTGTTCATAGCTCTGTTTGAGACACTGATGGTGTTCAGGATACCATTAGTTTTGAGTCTGCTGGGCTCCAAGCTAGATTGGATTAGTGGCCAGAAGGAAGCTGAGTTGTGTAGTTGAGAAACAAGAGCGGTGCTTTGAGATGCCTGTGACAGCAAGTTACCGTTCCTAAACGTGACCTGTTACTCAGCTGGGAAGAGCTGTGGGTGTAACCTGCCTGTTCCTGGCTCTCACTGTTGCCTTGTGTTGTGTTGAACTTGCATTCACCACGATGTCTGGCCCGTTTCAGAAAGTATATCAGATTAACTGAGGTCAGGCCTAGAGAGCTAAAAAACGTGTGTGAGCCTGTGGCCAGAATGGAGATTAATTTGCTATTGACCCTCATTGGCTAGGGACAAGACAAGAAGTTATCGTGTAGATGCTCTGTACTGAATCCTTAATTCATCCCCATTGTTTCTTCTTTATCATGAGCCTGTTGTGTAGTCAGCAATGTCTTCTGCTTTGGTTTTCCTTCCTTGCAGGTACATCTTCCTGGAGTACATGTCTCCCTCCCACGCCGTGGACGCTGTGAAGAACGCAGATGGATACAAACTGGACAAGCAGCACACTTTCAGAGTCAACCTCTTCACAGACTTTGATAAGTGAGCGCAGCAATTGTGTGTTACCTGTAGATTTGGGGGTTCTAATCCAGGGTGACTGCATGGAGTGTAACCAACCAAATTGCTCTTTCAGGTACATGACAATCAGTGACGAATGGGAAATCCCTGAGAAACAGCCATTTAAGGATTTGGTAAGGATTTTTTTGAAAAGTGGAAGGAATATTCAGCTTAGTATTAAGTGGTTACTTCATTGCTGGAATGTCCATATGAAAATAGAAACGATGTGTTAATGGTGTTGTAAATAGCAGTGCTGATCACATGCTCCTGTTCCTTCATGCTCACCATCATGAAGTGGTGGGAAGAGCTCCGTGCTTCTGCTTAATAGTTACACATAGTGTAAAGCTTAATTTACTCTTATTATTTAAGAGTGAATAATAATTTTGCACAAGTAATTTAAAAATAGATTTTCAAAAGCATCTTTTTATATTCTTAATTGTTTGAGGCAAACTTTGGTGTTTGTGACCAGTTGCTTTGCAAATAGTCTGGTGGAAGAGAGGATAGTTTGTTTTTTCTGTAAAAACCAAATGACTTCTTGTTTAAAATAAGTATTAAACATCATCAAAACACCTTGAAGGTCCACATGTTTATGATGTAATGTAATATGTATCCAGTAATTGGAATTGTTTAATTTCACTTCAAAAACTTGTTTGCAGTGGTAAGACCCTAAAGTTGCACTCCTTGGTAAGACAAACTTCCACCTGCCAGGTAGATACTGATTTGTGGAACTCGTTGACTTAGGCTTTGACTCACTAATAGTCTTTTTGCTCTGCTTTCCTCAGGGGAATCTCCGATACTGGTTGGAAGACCCTGATTGTAGGGATCAGTACAGTGTGATATTTGAGTCAGGAGACCGGACATCCATTTTCTGGAATGACATCAAGGAACCTGTTCAAATTGAGGACAGAGCAGTGAGTGTCCTGGAAGTGCTGGAGATTGCAGATACACTGCCAATCTCTTTCATTTTATGACATTGCAGCTTTTTAATTTAAAAAAAAAAAAGTCTTTTTCCCATTGCTGAAATAATTTTTTCTTCCTTGTGAAGAGTGGTGAAATCACATCTTTTAGAATTAGACTTAGCTGCTTAGGTAAGAGAACTGTGAAGTGAACTTTTTGGAGTTTGTGGTGGTGTTTGGGGTTTTTTTAACTGGTCTGTGATGCCCATTAGTTTCCATCATCTCTCTGTTATAGGTGATTCAGAAAGACCTGAGAATGCAAAGTCAGAGTTTGAGGAGCACTATTCATTCGAGCTGAATATGTGCTTATGTGTGCTGCTTCAGATGACTCCTTGCTTTTGTGCTGACCACAGAGGTGTTAAAGAGGAATAGCTGGTTTGGTAATGGCATAAAAAAGGGAGAGTTAGTCTGCCTGCCTGCTGCGGGCACTGGACTTGCTGGGAACTGTTAAGACCCAGGAGCATTTTCCTTAATAACCATTGTGCATTACAGTAGAAGGAAGTTGGCTCTGGGGTGGTGAGAATATTTGCTCATCACCATGGTCTCTGGCTGTGGTCTGGATTGCTGAGATCTCTCTAACTTAGCTGAAGGTCCAGAGCTGTGTTGTTCAGAAATTTGAAATACTTACCCTTACATCTGAGAGCAGTATGTTCTTAGCAAGGCTGAAAGAAGGAAATCCAGGGTGTTAGGTGGGTTTAATTGTTACTACACGAAGGATGTCACTGTACCTGAAAAACATCTTTGGTGATCTGTAAGTTGAAAAGGTCTCAATTGACAGTTTTCAACCTGAAGAATAGATACTGTACATTATGTGCATGAAATTAAACTCCACAATTATCACAGATCCTGAGATCCTCACTTAGTAAAGGGATTTACAAAAGGTGCTGCTACAAGCCACGCATTAATTCTTTCTCTTTTAGAAACACAGCATGAAATTAAACTTTTGTGTACGTTTTTTTTTAAATCCAGAGGTGGACAGAGACCTACGTCCGTTGGTCTCCCAAAGGCACCTACCTGGCTACGTTCCACCAGAGAGGCATCGCGCTGTGGGGTGGAGAGAAGTTCAAGCAGATTCAAAGGTTTAGTCACCAAGGAGTGCAGCTTATTGACTTCTCACCCTGTGAAAGGTACAGAGCATGACATTGGTTTGGGCTAAGGGGTCAAAAGCATGAGGCATGAGTAGCATCCTCCAAATCTGGAGCGCTGAAAGTAATTCCTTAAGATTTCTTTAACATTAAAGAGCTCTGGAGAGAAGGATTAAATCATTTCAGGACTGAGATGCATCTTGTGTTGATAATTTTCAAATAATATATTTGGAAGCTGTTGGATTTTATGCTTTACTGTATTAAAGAGATTATTTACCTTTCAATGGAGAAGTCCAGCATCCCTGTAGTTTGAATTGGATAAGGTCAATAATTTATGTTTGGTTCGAAACCAGTGTTGTTCTCATGTCAAAACTATATAATAGGTAACAGTGTATTTGGTGAGTTCCCCTGCCTTGTAACACCAATATGGAAAGACTTGCACATAAATCTGGAATATTTTCAGCCAGAGAGATTCCAGGGAAGCTTTCTCCTCCTTTATCATCCTGTTTTTATTTTTCCCTCCTGTGAAAAATCCCGTTGGAGAAACTGCTGGTTAAAAGTGCCTGGTATTTAAATACTACTTGGATGAAAGCCTCCTGGTACTGACATATTAGATGAAGTTTCAATAGTGAAATGGATTATTTCTTTTGTAGATATTTAGTGACCTTCAGCCCTTTGATGGACACACAGGATGACCCTCAGGCTATCATCATCTGGGATATTCTGACTGGCCAAAAGAAGAGAGGATTCCACTGTGAAAACTCAGCTCACTGGCCTATTTTTAAGTAGGTTGAGAAACAGAATTAGAGTAGAGAGTTGTAGTCCCAGACTTCATTTAATAAGAAGGCAGTTCCAATTTAATATTTTTCTTTCTTGCTTAGATGGAGTCATGATGGTAAATTCTTTGCTCGAATGACTTCAGATACCCTCAGCATCTATGAAACACCTGTAAGTTCTTGCCTTTTTTTTGCATAATAATGAGAGTAGAAAGTATGTATGTAAATATAAGAATGTTACTAACTTGAAAATTCATCCTTTTCTCATCTTTTAGTCTATGGGTTTGTTGGACAAAAAGAGCTTGAAAATCAATGGGATAAGGTGAGTATTCCCTTGTAATCACAACTGTGCTCTTCAGCTGGAATCTTTTAGTCTGGAGATTTGTTATGGCAAGAGGAATCTTTAGACTGTTGCCTGGAGCAAAGAACCTTACATGTTGAGGTGGGCAAATTAGACAAAGAAAAGGAAAAAAGAAATGGAAATGGCAAAAAGAAATGGAAACATTTGGAAAAAAAAGAAATGGCAAAAAGAAATGGAAAACTTGCCGTTTATTGATGAACACACTTGGTAGATTCTGTGCTTTGAAATCCTCTTTGTGGTACTGCTTAATCCAGGGTCTAGCTTGGGAGTCCTGTTCCTTGTCTACAAAGCCAGACTGGAATGCAGTTTGTTAGGGAATATCTCCCTAACAAGGTTGTTGTGCTGCCTCAGAGCACTGCGCAAGACACGCTGACTCCTATGAGGGTTTTTAAAGTACATCTCTGTAAAGTAACAAGAAAATTAAGTGTACCCAGGTGCAAGAAGATGGTCTCCATGGTAATTTAAAAGGATTTTTTTTTTGGCTCATTTCTTCCTACATCTTTGGCTGTTACTCTGTGTGTAACCCCTGGTTTTTGATGAGATGTACTGATGAGACAACATTGGTGATACAGCAAATTTAAACAGCTGCTTAAAAACCTGTTTTGGTGTCGTTATTAAATTGCCCTGAGCTATGTGTCTGTGCCTGTCTTTATTATGGAGAGTTGATCTTTGTCTGCAACATTCAGATACAATGAGGAAAGTGGTTTCTGCTTGTAGTATCTCTAACTTAAAATTAAAATGGCGTATTTTTAACTTTGTTCCTGTAGAGACTTCTCATGGTCTCCAGGTGGTAACATAATTGCTTTCTGGGTGCCTGAGGACAAAGACATCCCAGCAAGAGTGACTTTGATGCAGCTGCCTTCTAGACAAGAAATTCGTGTGCGGAATTTGTTCAATGTAGTAGATTGTAAACTGCACTGGCAGAAGAACGGGGACTACCTGTGTGTGAAGGTAGACAGGACTCCCAAAGGCACACAGGTACATGGATTCTGATTTTCTTGGTAAAATTTGGTTCTGTCTCATGCTTCCTTTTCTTACAGTACTGTCTTTTAATATAGGCAGTGTAAATTACATCATGTCAAAGCTATTTTTAATTTTTTCCATTTGAATTTGAAGCATGTGGAAAGCAAAATGTATATAATGTTTGCATCCAGGATTTGCTTTGACTTTAGTGGCCTCTCGATCTCTGAGACATCTATGCCTCACCTCTTCTCCTGCTCAGAATTAAGCAGCTGTTGAACAACATGTAGGTCAAGCTGCATAATGTGCCACATGTTCATCTTTCTTAATTAAATTTTATGACAGTCTGAAAAAAAATAAATGCTTTTGTACGATTCTGAACTTACTCTTTATCAGAACAAATTTGGAATGTTTTGGTAAGGACGCATATTGTATTTATCTGCTCTCATTAAAGGAGTAAACCTTGACTCACTCTCTTCCTGTGTCCTGACAGGCTAATTGTGGAGTTGTCCTTCTGTGCTTAGTGATACAATTATTTACTCTGCTGCTTTTGTGCTGGATAACGAGCTGATTTTGGCCTTTACAGGGAGTAGTGACCAACTTTGAAATATTCCGCATGAGAGAGAAACAGGTGCCAGTGGATGTGGTGGAAATGAAAGGTAATGACAAGTATTTCCTTACTTTTGAGCTTGAACCTTTTTATATAGATGCTTGTGCTTTTCTTAGAAATTCTTGTCAGCACATGATGTAATTAGGAATTCAACTCTTTTGAAAGGACCTACCTGGATTGTTAATGTTGCAGAATGTCTCGTGTAAAAATGAGAAATCAAAACTTCTGTTGCTCTTCATGTTCATTGTGACTGACTTGAAAAATGACAGAACTGAAAATGTGTTATTAATAAAAATGGTAGAGCTGATGATATGAATGTATTTTGCAGAAGATGGAAGACCTAGAGCTATAGTTAGAAACATTTCCCCTAACTGCCTGCAATTGCCTTATAAACCTGTGTTTTAAAAGAAAGTCTGTTAACTGATGGGTTCCCTCTCTTCAATATCTTGGTTTTCTTTGGTGACTACTTGAAATTAGAGGTTTGTGTTGTCCTTTAAAAGAGTTTTGGCTCCTCTTGTTACAGAAAGCATCATAGCCTTTGCTTGGGAACCAAATGGAAGCAAGTTTGCTGTGTTGCATGGAGAAACTCCACGAATTTCAGTTTCCTTTTACCATGTTAAAAACAACGGGAAAATAGAACTCATAAGTAAGTGAAAAGTGCAGATACTAAACATTTTGCATGGTAATAGATGCAGTGAACTCAAAATTGTGGCTGTTTGTGATGTCTTGTGAGAAATAAGTGGGGTTGATGCTTGTAATTGATGGCATTGGATTGAGATGTCTTTCTGAATTTGCCTTGTTTCTTTTCAGAAACATTTGACAAACAGCAGGCAAACACGATATTCTGGAGTCCCCAGGGGCAGTTTGTAGTGTTGGCTGGCCTCAGAAGGTGAGTGTTGCACAGGTTGCAGAACACCACCCCATTCATTTTAAAGAGGGAAAGAACTACGGTATCTCACCAAGAAACGTTGGGTGTCCCTAGCAATGTTGATTGCTGTAATCCTGACAGAGCTGTGCAAAAGCAAAGGCAGAGCAGAGATGCAGCTTCATGATGTAGCTTAGTCCTTTGCAGCTTTCACTTCCTATTTTTGCCACATCAAATGAAGAAGTTTTCAACAGAAAAGTGGATATTTAGAAGCACCTTTCAGCTGTTCAAGTTAAATACAGACTCTGAGCCAATCCAGTTTGCACATGCATGTGGCTCTTGTGATGCATTTGTTGTCATTGCCCTGTGCACTTTCATGGGCAATACCTGTTAATGACAGTGCTGCTTTGTGAAAGAATTACCAAGAAAGTTTCACTTTAGAGCAAGTGAAAATTACTGTTATTAACTGGTCAGGTAATATTTGCTTTCACATGCTTTTAAACAAGCACTGCTGTTCATCTTAAGAAATCTTTTCTTTAATCTCTTCTTCACTACTCATTCTAAGCATGTGATTGTTAAACTTTGGCTGTAGCTTGCCTAGAGCTTCTTTCTACTGTGACTTTAACCCATTTTATTTGTATTCTTAAGGGTCACTGAACATAGAAACAGAAGTGTCGTTCTTATGTGACATTTTGTTTTTTTCCACCGCGTTCCTTTCCAGCCACAGAGACTGGTACCAACTTGTCTCTTGGCTGCTGTGGGAATTTGTTTGTAAGGAGGAGTTGTGGAGATGCAGCTTGTGAAATGGTTTGAAAAGCCCAGGCTGTACTGGTGTGTAAAGCTGTGTCTTGTTTTGCCTGTGCAGCATGAATGGTGCCTTAGCATTCGTTGACACGTCCGACTGCACCATGATGAACATCGCGGAGCACTACACGGCCTCGGACGTGGAGTGGGACCCCACGGGCAGATACATTGTCACCTCTGTGTCTTGGTGGAGCCACAAGGTACTGATGCACCTCTTTTCCCCACCCCTGCTTGCTCTTCCAGTTGTATTGGAAAGGGCTATTGATTAGGAAGAGAAAATGAGCACCTGCTACTGGTCAAATGACTTAACCTGCACCACAGTTTTAAACATTAATTTCTGAGTACTCCAGTGTTAAGTTAAAGCTGATCTTGGCTGAGCTGCTGCCCTGCTCTTCCAGGTGGACAATGCATATTGGTTATGGACCTTCCAAGGCCGTCTGCTTCAGAAAAACAACAAAGACAGGTTCTGTCAGCTGCTCTGGAGACCACGACCAGCTACCCTGCTCAGCGAGGATCAGATAAAGGTAGGGTATTCCAGGGACTTTGTGCTGACATGGATTTGGTGTATAAAGCATACGTGGTGTGCTCCCTCTTCTTGAGGATAAGGCTTGTTACACAACTGCCTTTTGCCCTGAATGTGTGAATAAACACACTGCTGTGTGGGACCTCACCCCTGGGAATGTCTGCAGATATTAACTGTATTATAAGCTCAAAATAGAAATGGTGACCAGTTGTTCTTACAGTTAGGGTATGATGAAAGGCTCTAAGGAAGAGTGAAATTGAATTTTGCTGTTCAGACTTTGCTAGTTGTATGTGTACAGAAACACTTACATGATCTATAAGCCAGGAGGAACAAAATTATAGTGAAGGGAAATTGCCTAGCAGAGAGATGTTTTTCAGAAAGGCATAGCCTGCTTAGGCCTTCCAAAGGAGTTCTTAGAGAAGATGGTGGTTGTAATTGCTAGTCTGATACTCCATTTGAAATAAAATTTCCTGTTTCACAGCAAATTAAGAAGGACCTGAAGAAATACTCCAAGATATTTGAGCAGAAGGATCGCCTGAGCCAGTCCAAAGCTTCAAAGGCAAGACACTTTTGAAATATGTTGTAGATTTAACTCTTCTAGCCTATCCTCAGTTTGTACTGGTGATATGTAAGTTACATTTCCTGTATCACAAGTGTTCATTTGAATCCAGATGATTAGAATTAGTCCAATGGGTAGTTCAGAGAGGTGCTACTTTAAAGAGTCTGCAGAGGAACTGGTTTTTACCTCATTAAGCAAAGGTGGTAAAATTTTGGAGTTATTCGCATGTTGCTGCATTAGCCAGTGTTTACATTATGAAAAGCTCTTTCAATTAAAAAAAAAGACACCTCACCAAAGCAGCATGCTGATTAGAGAAGAGAATCTTTTTCCTTCAAAGTCAGTAGAAGGTGTTTGTGAGAACAAAGTTTGGCTCACTCAGGAATGCGTGGGGTGTGGGTTTGGTTCGGGAGGGAGGTTTAATGCCCTCTTTGTGCCCTGCAGGAGCTGGTGGGGTGTGGGTTTGGTTCAGGGGGGAGGTTTAACACCCCCTTGGTGCCCTGCAGGAGCTGGTGGGGTGTGGGTTTGCTTCGGGAGAGAAGTTTAACGCCCCCCTGCTGCCCTGCAGGAGCTGGTGGGGTGTGGGTTTGGTTTGGGGGGAGGTTTAACGCCCCCCTGCTGCCCTGCAGGAGCTGGTGGGGTGTGGGTTTGGTTCAGGGGACAGGTTTAACGCCCCCCTGCTGCCCTGCAGGAGCTGGTGGGGTGTGGGTTTGGTTCAGGGGACAGGTTTAACGCCCCCCTGCTGCCCTGCAGGAGCTGGTGGAGCGGCGGCGCACGATGATGGAGGAGTTCAGGAAGTACCGCAAGATGGCACAAGAGCTGTACATGGAGCAGCGCAACGAGCGCCTGGAGCTGCGCGGGGGTGAGACACGCAGGGCAGGGCACAGCCACACAGAAACACCTCCTCTGGGGGCTCATCCCCTTCTCTTCTCCCTCTGCTTCCTGCTAGAGCCAGTCCCATGCTCTCTGGAGGTTTTTTATATTTTTTATCCTGAATCGTGGCAGGATTTAAGGGGGAAAAAAAAGGCATTGGCTTCACCTTAGGATAAAACTGTAGTGGGAGACAGCAATGCCTTGGTTGTCTCTGAATACATTTCACATGTACTTGTTGTGATTTAAAGCACCGAATACCTCTTGTTTCACTGCTTGTCTAAGGACTCTTCCTGCCAAGAGCATCAGATCATTCCATTGCTGCCTTGTTTGTTGTGTTCAGCGTTGATGTTTTCTCCATTGCAGGGGTAGACACAGATGAGCTGGACAGCAATGTTGATGACTGGGAGGAGGAGACTGTGGAATTTTTTATCAATGAAGAAATTATTACCCTTGCAGAACCAGAGTAATTAATAAAACTGTGGTAAGATAACATAACTCAGTAGAGAGAAACTCTCTGTCAACTGTTGCTATAGAGTTGATAATTTGCTTTAGGGAGTTAGGTCTGTCTGCTGCATTGGTGAATGTGTTGTTCTCTGAGTTGGTTTATGGTTTTTCTGTGGCTAGGAGAGACAAGGTTTTTTTAAAAAGTAATTGCAGACAGTCAGGTTTGTGAGTTGTACTGAGCAGAATACTCTGTACATCCTGTCTTGCCAGAGAGATCAAACCCACAACAGAGTCAGGGTCAGCCTCTGAACACAGTGTATTGCAGAGGCTGCAAGTTCTGTCAGTAGGAGGAATTGTAGTTGGTATGAGATAGGAATTTTGCCTTTTGGAAGATTTACGTGTTAGTCCAAGACTGGACAGAGTTCAAACACTGTCTTAAAGATTACGCAGCTTTTGTCTGTGGGCTGATAAAATTTTGAGATGATGTTTAAATATCTACATGAACTCAGTTACTGTTTTCTAGAAAAGCTGGATAGAGTTCAGGTAGTGGCAGATTTTTGTGTACTGACTGGCGTGGCACATTGTGAAATCTTCTATTTAATGCAGTGTTTTTCCCAGTTCCTTCTTGTGAATTCATATATTTTATGTTGGCAATGGAGGCTACTTCCAGCCCCTGTTGCAGGAAATGTCCTTTAGTGAGCTTGACATTGTATTGAGGAGGAAAAATACTTTCACAGACACTCACAGGATGTAAAACTTGCAGTGGGTTTCTGCTCTGTCATGTTTAGGGTCTCACTTAAGGAAGAGGAAGGGGAGACTGGAAATATGCAGCTGTAAGTCACCCTGCAGTTCTTCAGCCTCCAGATGCCTAAAGAGCTCAGGTGCAACACGTGCCTCTTGGAGCTGTAGAAAAATAATAGCCTTGATACCTTTGACTATATTTGGGTCTGGCTTATCTGTGTTCTATACACAGGAGATCTTTTTATGGAAGAGAGAGGGAGAGAGGCTGCTTACTGTATGGATTTAAACCACATGAGTTTAGGAAGAGGTGGAACACAAGCTGGTGTAGCCTTTCACCAGCTCAGCTTCTGAGGTTGAGCTGTCTGTATAAAAGCACAGTGGCTAACTCACCTCTTTTTTTGTTTTTCTGCAGCTCCACCAGATCTTGTGCTGAAAAGAAGTTTGTTCGTTTTCCGAAAGCCTATATCAACTTTGGAATTCTTAATCCATATTCTTGCACTCTGGAAGGGTGGATGCACCAGATTTTCTCCATTCTGACACATTGTAGTGCCTTTAAGCCTTGCTGCCTGCTGCAGTGAGATACTGGAAAGGCGCTGCTTTTAAATTTATATTATTTTTTTTTCTAGGGTTTGATTATTATTTTTTTTCTTTTTAAATCCACTAATACCAGTATTTACTTCTTGACTCCTGTGCAGTCCTTGCCAGCTGGCAGTTTTTGCCTCTTGCCAGTGAGGTGAGATTCACCAGTGCACCCCTGTCTCACACACACGATGTTTGGGTTCCAGGACTCTCTCTGTGTCCCCAGGGCATGGACAGGTGTTCGTTTGGGTTGGGGAAAAGTCACCAGAACCATTTTTCGTATGATGTGTTTTAGTGTGCTGAAGCAGCACTACAGTGGGCTATACCCTCCTCCTTTCAGATTGTGAAAGGATGTCTCCCTCAAAGAGCTGAATATGGAAATAAAAGCAGACCTATACTAAAACCAGGCTGGCTGCGTGTTGTTTGTAGGGAATCTTTCCCTGAATGATCAAAGTCAAACATCACACAGTAATAAGAGTGTGTTTGCTGTATTGGCTAATGGTTCCTTTGGATTTTTTTCATATCTCGGTTCCTCGTGTCCCTTCTGGCTTTGTGTTGTGGTTGGTTTGTTTTTCACAATATGGTACAGCTCATTAATCTATCACGTTGACCTGTTCGTGGTGATGGAGTGACTAGAAAATGACTGCAGTCTTAAACCATTTGCAAACTGATAAAAGCCTCAGGAATTACTGGGTTAGTGTGTCTTATTAGTGAAACTTGCAGACTTCTGGAACAGTGCTCTGTTCACATGCCTTTTTGCTCCCTCTTACAGTGTACCTGGTTCCATTTCCAAAGCCCTCCGAGCTCAGGATGGAGAACTGTACTCGGAGCTGGTGCAGCAGCTTCTCTGTATTTATATTTGTGAGTAGAACTGGATAATGTCAGAGCACTGAGAGAGGTTGGCCTGATCCTTGCCCTTGGAGAATGAGGATGTTCCTGTCTCTTCTCCTGGACTGGGCAGGGAAGTTGCCAAGGTGAGCACTCTTGACTGGCTTTCTTTAAGCCCAGGGCTCACTTGTACAGCCGGGTGGGACAGCTCTGGAGTGGGAGGCCCTCTGGGCACAGGACAGCCCCACTCAGCTGCAGGTGGCCAAGGGACAGGGATGTTCTCAGCACTTACTTTGTCGTTAGGTAGATTTACTGTGATGGCCAATGCACAAATGCCTCAATTAACTCCCCATGCCCTCTTCACCAGGAAGTTTTCAAAATTATTTTCCCATAAATGGTACTGAGTTAGTGTCAGAAATTCACTCTTCAACCAGCACGTGTTGTTTTTCCAAAAGTTTGTATTAATTTCCAGTATTCTGCATTTGTTCATTCATAATCCATATAGACAGGAATATAGTTGATTAAAGTTTACTGCACAGCATTTCCCAGCCTCTTTTCTCAACTGGACTGGAAATAAATACTTACTTTCTAGAAAAACAGTGCAGAAGGACTTATGGCACAACAAAGTTCTCTGGTGATCATGGAATGGTTTGGGTTAGAAAAGATGTTAAAGCTCATCCAGTTCCAACCCCCTGCCATGGGCAGGGACACCTTCCACTATCCCAGGCTGCTCCAAGCCCTGTCCAACCTGGCCTTGGGCACTTCCAGGGCTGGGGCAGCCACAGCTCCTCTGGGCAACCTGTGCCAGGGGCCTCCCCACCCTCATGGTAAAGAATGATGGCTTGAACTTGCATACCAGGAATCATTTTTATGACCCTTTGGTTGTGAAAAGCTGACTTCTCAACCATTTTCTACGTCACAAATTGAGCTGACAGGTTTTTTTCCCCTGTCTCCATGCAATGAAGGTTTAATAAGTTACTGTGTTCTATTCCTGGCTCTTTTCTAAGTAATTAAATGTAATGCCAGTGTTGAATGAGTTGAGTTCTCTCATAAGATGCTTCTCTGAAGTGTGGATCATCAGTGGAGGGAAAAACAAAAATTGCATCCAAAATTGCTCCTGCAGCAGCTTTGGAAGCTGATGAGATCTTGTACTGACCAGCAGTTCAGGCCTTTTCTCATCTAACACTAGCATTTCTGACATCGCTCCCTTCAATTACTTCATCTTTTCTATTGTGTCTCTTACTTCAAATGCTTTTAGCCAATTACATGCTACTGAAATTGCTTTATGGGAATGTCTTTGGTAAATTGTCCTCTTTGCCATGTCTTGGAATAGCACTAGGAGGTGGAGTAGGGAGGAAGGGTCCTGTGGGATTGAATCCATCTGTGTAGCTTCAAGTTCTCTGCCACTGGTTCTCAGCCTGTGCCTTTGTTAGGGCTTCAGAAGGATGGTCAAAGCAGAAGCAGGTTTGTAGGTACTGTCTAAAGCTGTGTATGGTGGGGAAAAAGGCTTCCCACAGCACTTGTACCTCCACTGAGTGCCCTTAAGGGTTCAGAATTTGGGAAAGGAAATGAACCTTAAGCATTAAGATAGTATCTCTCCTTGGTTTTGTTTAATTATTTTATTAAGGATTTTTAAAGATTGTTCTTAAATAGCAGGATTAACTGGACCAATTCATATAATCCTGGGCTAGTCTTCACTCTATCTTTGTTTTGAATTTGTAATAATTCTCATGGCCTTTTAACCATCTACAGCCCTTAATGCAAATTTCACAGAACAAATTTTGGTCACTTGCTATACTAAGTTTTAACTTAAATTCTAGTATTTTTTAATTAAGCTTTGCTGTAACTTTTAGAGCTTTGACTCCTTTACTGTCAGTAAATAATGAATACAAAGGGTGATCTTGTGGGTTTTTTTAATGGGTTGTTGTAATGCATGGACTCCTGGCCTCCCTGGTCCAGTCAGGAGGGAGAAAACCAGACTTGCACTCTCTGTGCATGATTTAAAGCAAAAGTTGTGTATAAGTAATCTGCAGAGAAAAATGTGCAGTGGGGTAGGTGAGGCTGGGTCACCTGGCAGCTGCTGGTGGTGGGGGGGTCACAGTGATCCTCACTGTCCCCATCTCTTTGGGACCTGAGTGACAGATTCACAATAAGCAGCCAAAAGCAGCTGGGATTAAAGTCCTGCTGGAGCCCTCACAATTCCAGCAGGGCCTCAGCATCTCTGTGTTGATCCCAGTAAGAGGAATGCTTTGAAAATGTAATCCTCTCCCAAGTTTTAACCTTCAGCCCTGTGCCTCTCAGTTAAACTGAAGCATTGCTCTCACAGTGTGCTGAAACAGGATTGGGGCGGACACAGAAACTTCTGCTCTAACTGGAATCGCTTAAAATAAAGTCAATAGTATGTGGAATACCTTGCATTCCTCTCTAATGCATGGAAAAGCCTTAGTACTTGGTGTGACCTGGCTCCACATGCTGCTCGTTTGGGTTTGTTTTCTTACCCTCAGTGGCTGGGGCTCCCAAATGCAGCGATTAACTGGACCATTCTGGAGTTTAAGGCTGTCCGAGAGACTTGCACGATCCCCTCCACCTCCCATAGAATTTGGGATTATGGAGTACAGGATAATATTTTTAAATGCTTTTAAGAGATGTGGGAATGAGCTGCTCATAGCAGTGTACCTCAGCCCTGTTTAGGGAGCTGATGCAACTGCAATTAAGTTGTGAATATTAAAAGCTGTCCAAAGCTAGGGAGCTCACCTGGTACCCTGGGATGTTCACAGCGAAGAATATTCCTTTGCTGCTGTTGGAACTACTCAAAATTGTCTGTTACAGTGCTTGATGCTGGGAGCTGTTGGTGAAGCCCTCACTTAATTAGTACATGGCTTGTTATTGTGGAGATAAATCTGGTTCCTATAGAAACTAGTTGCTTGTGACTGGTGGGGCTGTAGAACAAGTCTGTTTTGGGAAGCGCTCACTGGGTACAGCATCGTTCCTGTGCATTATGAAATGTTTTAGCAGCATCAGCTCTTCTGCCAGGAGCTGCAAAGGGGATGTCACTGTGTTTTATGAGAGCAAAAACAGCCATGGAAAGGTGAAAATAGAATTTTTCAAATCTCTGTTATTATCTGAGATCCCAAAGGCAGTTCTTAAGTGGAATTTCAAACAGACCCTCGGCCAGGCACACAGGTTTGGGACTGTGCCACTCACCCACAGTGAGGGCTGGAGCAGGACCCCAGCTTCAGGGGGCCCCATTAACCCCACAGCAGCATTTCCTCTGTGGCTCCACCTGTAGATTAAACAGGCTGAAACACAAGTGCTCTTGTCTGTTATTAATGCTGACAAATAGGTTATGCCTTTGTGTTTTAAATCTTTGAGTCAAATTATGTCTGTGTTTCAAACAGAGCAGAGTGTTTCTGACTGATTGAGTTGTGGCACGAGGCACTGGCACTTAATTGCTACTTTATAATCACTCCAGTCCTGTGATGAATTCCAGATTAATTCCAGCTCCTGAGGAACCCTGCGGGACCTGCACAGATCAGGGCCAACTTGCTCTGATCTGGTTGAACAGGCTCATAATGATTGGTACCTGGGATTAACAAAATGGGTACTTAGTGAAATGCAATTCCCTTTCTTTGTCATGGATAACTTTAATCGGTGTTTTGGGAACACCAGGGGAATCTGTAATTGTGCTCAGCTCTACGACTGTGGGTACCACGGTCCCAGACCTCCGAAGGTTCCCGCTGGCTGAGTTCACTCTGCCACCTTCCCTGTCAATCAGTCGGCGTCCTGCTGTGCCAGAGACAGAAACAGAGGCAGAGGGAGGAGGAATTTGTCAAGATAAAAGTGCAGATCATGGGAGAATGAACTGGTCTAAACTTTATAAACTTCATTAAACACTCTAGCCTTTAAAGCTTTAACGTTTTAAGTTTGGTCAGCAGAAGAGATGCAGCAACAAGCCGTGACTGTGGCTGGTGCTTGCCCAGAGCTGAGCCCTGCTGCAGGGAGCTCTGGGTGGCCTCAGCACACAAAATCCACCTGTGTCTGTGTGTGCAGGTGGCCCTTTGCCCTCAGTGATGCTGAGGTGGAGGAGGGAGCTGCACTCGCTGCCTGCAGAGTGGGAGAGCAGGAGAGCTGAGTACAGGTGAGCTGAGGGGCTGTGCCTGGGTACAGGTGAGTTCTGGGGCTGTGGCCAGGTACAGGTGAGCTCTGGGGCTGTGCCTGGGTACAGGTGAGCTGGGGGGCTGTGCCTGGGAGCAGGGGAGCCCCCATGATGGGCAGCAAGGGACTCTGCTGGGTTCCCCATGGGCCACCACGAGCCTCTGGTTCACGTGCAAGCACTTGCTTTCAAATCCTGCAAAACTCCTGCCTTTCCTGAGATGCAGCAGGGCTGCAGCTTCCCGTGCAGTGGCACTTCTTTTTTTCCAGTTCTGCATCTTCCACCTCTTGCTCACCTCTATAAGAGGCAGGAATTGCAGGAGGCTCCTGCTTACCTCTTCTACATTGCTACATCTATTTACATATTTTTATTGAGCCCTTGTTATTTACCTTCATTTTCGATGTAAATCCCATTATTTTTTATTGTGCTTCAGCTGATCTTTCTCTGAACCCTTCCTGAACACACGCTAATGCTGTAATATATCTTGTCTCTGCACAATAGTCACATGATAACAGCCCTCAGAAGCAAAGAGAGCATGAATCTGTCTTTCCTCTTTATGGATTACAAATGCAATTTTTGTTTAGCACCTTACTTGTGAAATATCCTTTTTTTTCCCCTTTTCTATTTCAAAGCAGCCATTAATCTCACAAGGATATCAGCTTTATTTTTATACAGCTTATTCAGACTTGCATCATCTTCCCCAAGATCTATTTTCTCTAATGGAAATCTGAGAAGGAAATGTGCGTTACATTAGTCTGAGTAACTTCTGTCTGTGAGAATGCTTTTCTCTTAATAATGCAAATAACTGTAATTATGGAACCAAATTAATTGACTGGGCAGTCGAAGTACTTAAATTTCCTGGTGTATTTTGATTTGCATTCATGTTCCCTGCTATTTTTACTCCCAGCTGAACTCATTTAGAACTGCTTCTGTCTGCTTATTAATCCTAACTCAAAATTGACTCTGCTTGTGGCTTGTTATATTTTAATGCCTCCATGAAACAGCAGAAGATTTGTGCTTTTTAGAATACCACTAGTTAAACAAGGCATTAGCCCCAGATTGGAAAAGGAGGGCTCTTGGACGCGTGGATACACTGTGTGAGCAAAATCTGGCTGCTACATGAGCTCGGTAAGAGGGGCCTGAAAGCGTTACAGGACAGACTTCTCAAGGAAACAGGCTGACCTCATTCTCCAGGCTCTGCTCCTGCCTGTCACGCTTGCCTGTGCACATGATTACGTGCCGGTCTGTCTTATGCAGGCAAATGCTGCCACCAAGGACAAACCAGGAGTTCCCTTCAGAGTTTGTTCTTGTGTTGCTCCAGGTTTTAAGGCCTGAGCTGGACCAGTGAAAATGAAAGCATTAAAAAAAAAAAAACCCAAAACCAAAGTCCTTCTGGTAATTGAAAACTTGCAGATCAAAGAGATACTCATTAGAGACTTGGAATTTAGTGGGAAATGCAAAAGAAAAAGAAACCCTGAAGTTCTGAAGTTTCCTGAAGCCCATGGGCACTTGTCCTGGACACTTGTCTCTCTCCTGGGGCACCAGTGGGGTTATTCTGCTGGTCTGTGCTCTAATTGCTTATCTGGTTACCTGAGAGAGCACTGGAGCTGCTCTGGAGAAGGAGGCACAGGGTTCTCTGTCCTTCCCTTGAGCGTCTCCTTGTGAGCCCTCTCAATGGAGGAGAAAGAACCCCACTCTCCACAGTAATTATACACTGTGATAATAGTGTACTAAAATAAGTCCTAAAGGACTGAAAAGAAACAGAACTGTTCTGTAACCTCCTGCAGCTCCTTTCTCACCTTTGCTTTTCTCCTTAATAAAAGCCAGACACAGAATGAAGTTTGTCCTTGAGCAATGCAGATATTTCCCTCAGTCCTTCTGCACAAAAGGCTTCAGGCAATTTTGCTACCTAACTATTTTCTTTCACAGCTCCTCTGTCTGAATCTTAGCTGAAAATTGAGGTAAGAGGTGCTGTCCCTCCCTCCCTGCCTGCCCGGGGTCTGTTGAGTCCCTGCAGGCTCTGCTCTTACCCAACGCCAGCGACCGTTTCGCTGCTCAGCGGCCCTTCCAAGGATTTTGCAGTTCTCCAGAATGCAGAAGTTGCTACATCAGTTGCAAAACCCCAGTCTGTCGGCCTCAGCCGTGTGTGTATGAGTGTTTTCCAGGCAAAGCTGTAGTGCAGCATTCCTCTGGCCGAGGGATGGTGCTGTGAGGAATCCCAACAGGCTGTTAACCAAACCCAGACCTAACGGTTCTCCCCCGACTTTATCCCAGAACAGAGGGTGCTCCTGATGGATCCAAGCTGAGACCCAGGTGACATCTTGTGAGCTAACAGACCCTGAGGAAGAACATTTGTATTTGACGTGGTTTTTGATCACACAGCAACCCAGGTAACAACCTTCCATTTTTTCTAAAGGCTTAACATTAGAATTGTTTCCTCTGCTTAGATAAATGTTTTTGGCAGGTGAATAGAGCTGCACAGCCCAGAGGCCACTTGTCACACAGATAAAAGGTGACAGTGCTGAAGGTGAGAGGGCTGTGAGGGTTTTCCTTTTGCCAGAGAAGTGGGGGAGACGTGTGCTGTCCGTTCTGCCTCTCCTTCCCTCACTGGCCCTCCCCAGGTGCAACACACCCGAGCAGGGGGGAAGAGCTTTGTCCCCTGAGGTCTCTGGTGAAGGAGGTCACTCACGTTGGCTCTGCTGCTCTCAAAGCTCTTCCCTGTGCTCTGTGGTTTTACAGGCTCGTGCAGGGAGCCCTGGTGCCCTCACTGAGCCGTGTTTGGCAGACGGGGAGAAGGTGCACTGGGAGGATTGAATCAGCACTTGCATTTTGTGATCACCACGATGTGACTGCAGCCTAGCTTCTCACAGCAGTTCAGTCGCAGTCAGTTCTCTCTCACATCAAACTTCACCCTTGGGTGCTACCTTAGACATTTTTGGAGGCTCAGTGGCACTTCTCAATAAAGGTCAGGGAGTGAATTTACTCCCTTCTTCAGTAGACACAAAAAACCCAAAGCATTTCATGGTCAGAGTCCAATAAAATAATGATATTGAAGGATATTTCTTTCAGTAGGTGCCTGCATCTTGCCTGCCTTTAGAAAATTCAATAAACCTCTGTGCTTTTCTGCTTATTCTGATGATGTATCAGAATTCAAACAGCTTGCGAGTCCTTCCAAAGCCCAGGAAATTTCTAAAACATAGTGAGAGAATCACAGGGAATGTAATTAGGTATAGATCATTCGGACAGCTGTTGTGCCTGACCAAAAGTCTGTGCTTTTTTTGACTGAATTAGGAGGAAGTATATGTGTCTACAACAAAAAACCTGATAGAAGGAGTCATTTCTAGCTACACTGCAACCATTTTTGCATTCCAACAGGTAAAGTAGTCCCTGTAGCTGCACTGCTCCAGAGGAATAAAATATAGCTGTGAAAACGACAAATATAGAGCCAATTAAGTGCTTACTGTGAGGACAAGGGTGAAGAATTAAAATACCATTCTCACTGGGAAGTGTGGACCTCACTTAAATGCTAAAGTAACAGTGAAGCTGCCGTGTTTGAAAAGTCGCTTAATTGGGGTAGAATTCAGTAGAGACAAATCTTCCCATTAGAAAGGAGGAGGTGATAAGGGCATCTGTGCAAGGCTGGAGGCTGATCTCAGGAGAACAGATGTAGCTGTAGAAAGCATTTATAGACTACAGCTCTAGCTCTGAACACCTAAGTGAGCAGTTATGCTACCTGTCTGCCCGTCTGCCCGTCTGCCAGTCCTCTTGTCACCTTTCCTGGATAGCACACACTGTCTCTCTCCTCAGGCAGTGTTGCTGTGGGGTGAGACACTGGAGTAACTGGAGGAAATTACGGGGTGAAGGACAAAACCAATTGGAAGCCAGGCATCATTTTTTGGGGAAATCTGCTCACGTAGCAGTTGGGCTTTGCTGCTGCTTTCTGTGTCTTTAACTGGAAAAAACTGTTCATTCTGCCTCTCAGAGGATTAAGGAAGGAGCTTCTATAGGGTTAAAGAAATTCTATAGATATGGGTCATACATCTCTAAGCTCGCAGGTGACCAATGAGTTTTTAAATTAACTTAATGTCTTTGAATGTTTCATCCCTTCTATAAGATTTGGCTGAAATTGGACAATAAATTTTTTGGGGCAGGAGGAAGGAGGACTGAGAGTGACTGTGTGCTGTCATAAGTTGTCTCTCCCTTAGGAAATCAGAAAGGTTGCAGACACGCTCTTTGCCACGCTGGTTATTTTATGGATACTTTACAGCCTCATTTATGAACCTCACCTCAAGCCTTGGTGCTGAGCTCTCACTGCTGCTGCATGACAGATGTGTTTTCTAGAGGATAATGGGAAGGAGGAGACATGGAGGGAAAGGCAGGCTCCTTTCATGAGCAGAATTGAGAAGCTGCCAGTGCATTTGTGTGAATTGCGATTTTCTTGCAAAAATTCTTCTTTTGTAGCAAGTTAATTACTTATTGATTTTACTGTTGATGGATAGAAGGCCTAATGAATGGTCTTTTACCAGCACTTCCTTCACTCCTAATTGGGATTCTCCACCAGAATCTCAATGAACTGCAGGGTACCCAGCCACAGCGGTTGCCCCTGAACAATGAAATCCTGTCACATCCACATTAACCACGTCAACATTGCATCTCTCCAGGACTCCTTAGGGGGCAACAGCAGGACTGTTATGATTGTACACATCAGCCCAGCCAGTGCCTCCTTTGAAGAATCTCAAATGACCTTGATCTCTGCCTACTGAGCAAAAAACAGTGAAACACAGGTACCAGAGCAAACATTTACCAAGGAAATGGACCTTAGAGATTTGGTGAGTACGGTGAGGCCCTGGCACAGGCTGCCCAGAGAAGCTGTGGCTGCCCCATCTCTGGAAGTGTTCAAGGCCGGGGTGGACAGAGACGGGAGCAGCTTGGGATAGTGGAAGGAGTCCCTGCCCATGGCAGGGGGTTGGAACGAGATGGGCTTTAAAATCCCTTCCAACCCAAACCATTTTATGATTCTATGACTAAAGGCTTGCAAATGGAAATAGAAGATGCAGTGGATGAAGGAAGAACAAACTTCAGGAGCGGGCAATGCAGGTTGATGTAGAGGTGTGAGGGAGAGAAGAAATGCAGATGAAGGGAACAGTGGAAAGCAAATTGTGTGAGTTGTAGATGAGAAGACAAATATGAAGGTGAAAAAAATGGGGCAGAATAATGGAAAGGCAGAGGATGATGTGCCAGGTATGGATGTGGGGAGATTGAGCAGCTGAGGGCAAGGGTTGAGAAACCAGGAGAAGGAGAAAAGTGCAGTCAGCCCCAACCTCGGGGTTCTGCAAGATAGAGCCAGGAGCTAGAATGGCTCTGGGATTTCTGGAGGGAAGAGAGCAGGAGAGGAGCTGTTTGTGGGGGGGTTTAGTGGTGCTTGGTGGGTCTCTCGTGGCTGAGGAAGCGGGTTCAGGAAATCTTGTAGAGGAGCAGAGTGGGAAGCACAGTCCGATGGGCAGTGGAGGCAGGCGGGGGAGCTGAAGTTGTTTCCCTGCATGAGCCTCTCTCTGATGTACTGTGTGACTCTGGGTATCACCCTTCTCAGTGTCTTCCTCAGCCTTAAAATGTGTTAAATTTCACAAACCTGCCCTTGAAAAGAGATTTGACATCAAATGGTGGCATTTGCTGTGAGGAGTCCTGTCTCTCACAGAGAGGTGACCGAGTTTGTAGCCTGCATCACCACAGGCTCTGAGGCTGTGTCAGGACACCGAGCTCTGCTCTATGGTCCATTGACTGTAATTAAAAAAAAAGGAAAAAATAGAGAGACAGGCAGGGTGAAGATTTTTAAACACTGATTGTTCTGCCCCAGGGATTGTTCCTTTTGTCAGTGAATCTGGCAAGAAATGAAATAAAAATAGTCAAGTTCTCTGACAGACTAGACATGAGGTATAATAGGCCTCTGCTACCAACAGCCAAGGTTATTTCGACATAACAAGCACAGGAAACAGATACCTTTTTCCATTTGGTGTGTGCAAAGGCAGAAGAGATCTCCCTGCAATGCAGTTTCCCCTTTATATTCACAAAAGCATAGCAATGAGCCCTAGTTATTGCTAATAATGCAATCATAAAGCTGTATCAGATTTCTTCAGCACATGATGAACTTGACAAGACTGCAGAAAGGAGTCCTATAAAGGAATGTCTTGTAACATGTGGCCTGGTTCCAGAGCAGTTTTGGGGGGACTTCATAGAATTTCACCTGGCCTAATGTCAGATAAGAAATGTCTCCTCCTGCAGCAGAGAGCACCAAGGGCCTGAGGCACACAGCAGCCAAGTAATGAACACCTTGAGGGCACAGCTGATCGAGGCTTTCAGGGAGCAAACGGAGATGTGTTACAGCCTGATGGAGCTGGAAAACACCAACACTGAGCTGCATGTGGACACCTGCAGGCACCTCCTAACAACTACTGAGTGAGTACCTCCTAACAACTACTGAGTGAGTACCTCCTTAGCTTCCAGCATGACGTGTACTTGGACCTCCAAACTCACCAGGAGAACCTATAGCTCCATAAGGCAACCAGCGCAAGCAGCATCAAGTTTAGGCTCAACACTAAAGTATAAAGGGGAGATGTCTCACCTCTCTTGGTCCTAATTCTGAACTTGTGTTTTAAGGGAAAAACTGGGTGGAAGCACAGACTGGATTGGTCCTTCCCTGGTCCAGTCACTCAGTATTTGTGAAGTGGTTTCCGTTCAGATGCAGTGCCTCTAGGCATGATTCCATGCCAGAAAAAGCAGCAGCATCCTTTTCTTCTGGATAAACTTATAAGTAGGTGTCAGTTCCCTATCACTAGTCACTCACCTAATGCCTCTGTAAATTGTATAGAATCATAGAATGGTTTGGGTTGGAAGGGACCTTAAAGATCATCTTATTCAAAACCCCCTGCCACAGACAGGGGCACATTCCACTAGACCAGGTCACTCTAAGCCCAATCCAACCTGGCCTTGAACACTTCCAGGAATGGGACATCCACAGGTTCTCTGAGCAACCCTCACCAGTGCCTCACCACCCTCCCAGTATGGAATTTCTTCCTAACATCTAATCTAACCCTGTCCTCTGTCAGTTTGAAGCCATTCCCCCTTGTCCTGTCACTACGCGCCCTTGTAAAAAGTTTCTTTCCATCTTTCTTGTAGATTCCCTTTGGGTACTGGAAGTTCTGGTTCCTTAGGATTTCAGTCATTTATAGTTAAAACAATCTTTAGGACATTAAAGGTATTCAACAAGTGCCTGTGAATAGGCAGTAATTTGTGTTGGGGTGTTCTTTCCATGGAAAGATCACATAGGTGGCAAAGAGAGGAAGGTAATTGTGTTCTTTTGCGTGGTTTGTCCAGCTCCAGAGCAACCTGGACTAATTAATTCTGCTGTTGTCATGGAAGAAGAGGCTGGACAGACACAATGAAGGGCTATGCATCACTAGAGCTATGTCACTGTGTCCCAGAAGTTCCTTTTTTTTTTTTTTTTGCTGGCAGCTGGGAACCAGAGAAGGCTCAGGCTGCATGCAAGGATGATATGCCAGCAAAGGAGGAGAAAGGAGGAAACAACGAGGAGGAAGACAGGGATGTCATGGATTCACCTGAAGCTCAGGAAGTTACTGCAGCAAGAGAAGAGATCAACCTGCTGCTGGCAGAACAGTGCACGACGGCGGCCCTGAAGGTGAGGAGGGGAAGGTGCCCTTGGGGTTTCCAGTCTGGCCTCTGCCTGGTGGGTGCTTGAGGGCAGGATGGCAGCAGCACAGCTCAGAGGTTCATGCGGATTTGTGCTGGCACCATAAAAGCAGTGGGGCACCTGACTCCTAAATACTTCGGGCTGCTGAAGGAAGCAGCTTAGGAACATTGATGTTTGCATCCTGCCTCTGTCCCTGCAGTTTTTAGGATGAGGGAAAAGCACCCCCTGAGCTTGTACACCTGGAAGTGAGCTAATTCACAGAATCACAGAATATTCTGAGTTGGGAGGGACCCACAAAGATCATTAAGTCCAACTCTTAAGTGAATGGCCCATACAGGGATCAAACCCACAGTCTTGGCATTATTAGCACCATGCTCTGACCGACTGAGCTAATTCTTCCCATGCCAAGGGTTTGGCATTCACTGGTCATTCAATGTGCCGGTAATTACTTCTAGTGATTATTTTTTGGTGGTTAACATTTGGGAGTTCCTCTAGGCAAAGACTCTGCATGTATATATATATCTGCCATGACTGAAATATGGTGGCTGGTAGTAAAACAAGCAAAATACAAAATAGTTTTTCCAGATTTTACTTTAATCTCAGAATGATGGAGACAGCAGAGAATTGCTCAGATGCCTTTGTAAGCCCAAGAAGCTGAGCTGCCTCGGCAAACCCCTATCTATCTTTTTCAGACAGAGCTGGAGTAGCACTTAGCAAATGCCAAGGAAAAAGCTTCTCAGATGGAGGAGTTTTTCCCCAGACAAATCACTGAAGATCAGCAGGAGGTGCTAAGGCTTCTCTGCAGGGCCCATGAGCTTCAGCTTGGCAATACAGAGCTGCAGGCAAATACACTGGACAGGGAGAATCTATTGTGCCAGAAGGATTTTGTGATCCAGTAACTGCAGCAGCACATGCTACTCTGCAAAGAAATTATTCAGCAGCAGCAGATGTTGATAAAAGGTAAAGCAGCACCTTTGCTCCCGCTGTCCTTATCTCCAAGCTTTGTTTTCTGATGCCAAACTGGAGAAAAATCCATTCAGGAAACATTGTCTTGGATGTCATGACTCAGTTGTCAGCTCTCTAGGAGTGATTTTTAACTCTTCCTCCATATCTCTGCTGCAGCCCAGAACATTCCTGTCCAGAGACACTGGTGAGGTTACACTGCCTGCACGTCTCTGAGCTGGAGGAGGGGGTGCTGAGCTGCCTGCTGCTGCTACGCTCGGTGATGTCCAGCATGCTCAGGGTAAGGCAGAGCAGCTTCTTGTGCTGGAGAATCCACCCTGTCCCATGATGTGGTGTCACGGACAGGGAATCACACACACCCAAAGCCTGGCTGGGTCCTGGTGCCAGTCAGGAGCTTCACAGGGAGTTTGTTTTATGAACATGTTGCCTCTGGAGTTCCACTCAGCAGAAAGGCAAAGGTGAGATGGCCAAACATGCAATGCCCCAAGTGACTGCTGAAGGAGACTCTCTTATCCAGAGGCCTCTGCTTCCTCAGGGCACAGTTGTTCTGAGGCCTTCAGATGTTTCCCACCAGAAAGGAAAGATGCTGCTGGCTGCTTTGTCTTTGGAAAACTTGTGTGTTTTGAGACAGTAAGGGCTGCCAGGAAATTGCCAGTCTTCAGCAGGGAGTCCAAGCAGCAGCAACTCCTGTTTATTATGATTGGCTAGAATGAACAGGGCACGGAGTCAGGTTTCACCTTGAATAATACACTTGATGTTAGTCATGTTGTTATATGAGAAATTCAGCTACTCTGGGTGACCCTCTACAGGAGGAGAGCAAATAGCAGGTGGCTGGAACTCTGTAAAAGCACGAGGTATCAACAGTGTCTTTGTAACACCGACTGAGAGCCTGGGCTAGAGAATGGGCTTTACAGTGAGAAAAATCTGCTGAGGATCTCATTCTTCCCTCTTCCCGCAGCCCCACAACAGCCCTTCTCTGGATGTCAGTCAGCATCTGGATCCTAATGAGGATGAGATCAGAAAGGGTGTGCCTGGGAACATGAAGGATATTCCCTGGGGGCTGAAATTTGACATTCCCTCAATCACCCTTGAGTCAGACAAGTACTCTAAGTCTTTCTTATTATTAGACTTATCCTCTAGGGCATGGGGACCTGGCAGCTCCCAGCTAAGTCCACAAAGCTGGGAGATACCAAACCGGAAGGACCTCTAGAAACTGAAATCTCTTAAAGAAGTTTCCTGGTATATTGCTCTTGAAAAGCAGCTCTGTTTTAGCAGGAGCCTTCTCTGCAGAGAGGGCTATGGGACAGGTTTCAATTTGCTTCTGTTGCCAGGCAAGCTTTTAAACCAAATAAAGTAGCCAAGATAGTGAGGATCAGGAGACAAAATGTATTCTGAAGTATTCCTTGCTGTGTTCTTTATCACCATGTTTACCAGCTTTCTGGCTTTCCCCACAGCTTGACAGCTCTCAGCTAGACATGTTTCATCTCTCCCTGTTGATAAGGGGTCTGTGCTTTCATCTGTTAACCTCTTGGCATATTCTGTTCAGTGGCAGTTACAGATCATCTAAAATGACACCCTGTAGGAAGGAGTGGTCTCTGGATACCCATCTCAGCCCAACTTTCTCTGGTTTGCCAGAAAGCTCAGTTCAGCAGGTCAGCATGGCAGAAACTGAATTCAAGGCACGTTTGTTGTGGATCTCATCTTGCTCTTGTGATGGCAGAACAGGCACAGCAGCTAAACCTAGGGTATGTGAGGTTTCCCATGGGAAAAAGCCTCCTGTAGACATTGCTGCTGTTTTACTGAGTCCAGAGACCTTGCAGGAAATTGCCAAAGAACCAAAGAACCAAACTTTACAATGAACCAAACTTCCACGGGGTAGGAACACAAACTTACCTTAGTGTTTTTCTCTAAAGGGGATGGGCTGAGCAGAAGGCACAGATCCAGGAGAGTGGATGGTTTTTAAATACAGGAAGAGAAACAGTACAAACTGCATGAGAAAGTAAGTTAAATATCTTTATTCTTCTGTAACGCCCCTGACCTCCTGCCTAAAGAGCAAGCTGAGCCAGTCAGGTGGGAAGGGCAGGGAATATTTTTGGTGTAATGTGGACAACAGTCAGAGGTCAGAGACATCACCACTGGGTTTAACTTGTCTTGATGTTTTTCAGATCTCGAAAGATAAGCCCTGGACTCCCTCAAGCCCAAGTACAGACAAATTCTGTGAGAGCCACCTGCGCCAAGCCAGCCTCTTCCATCTGTCCAAAGCTGCAAGTAGCAGATCCATTGCCACAAGGGTCAGGGCTCTTGTTGGCCACCATTCAAGTAGGGGCCAAAGAGATTTCTCTGTGCCTGACATCACATCTGACAGATGGGGACATCCTGCATCAGCTCTGCTGGAGAAGATGGATCGTCATTTGAGAAATAAGTCAGGGTAGATGCTAATGATCAGAATTATTAGTTAGATAATCTAATTTTTTATATGGTCTGAGTAGCTTTTGATGGGTAAGAAAGCAAATCCTTTGTAGACAACTGCCTCTGCTATGCCTCTGTAACCTATGGGGAAGAATTAATGTTCAGTTGGGTTCATGTGCAGCAAGTTGTTGATCTCAGTTTAGTCTTTGTTTCATATCCAAGCTAAGCCTCAGCAAGGACACCAGTGATAGGCTGCACTGACCATCTCCCAGCTTCAGTTGTTTTGCTTTGTGCAGGCACACAAAGTCAGGATGAGTTATGGGGAACAGGAACCCAAATCCTACTGAAATGTTGCCAGCATCCTTCACCATTCTGGCAAGGGGTGTTTACCGATCCTCATTAGTTTTTCTTCGATTTTTTAAATTAAAAAATGGTTAACTTTTGATTTACAATGCTCCTGTTTATTTTGGCTAGATATTAGCAACTCATACACTGCAAAATGCTTTTAAACTGTGCACTGTTCCCCCTGTTTATAACAAATCTCTCCCTGATTCCAACAGAGGGGACTCCACTCAAGGTACTGCCAAAAGGCAACGCTCCTGCAAGCACCACCCTGCACAGCAACGCTGGTAACGTCAAAGGACGGGACCTACAGAAACAAGTGAGTGCACGAAATATCAGATTGGCGGGCTCAGGAGGAACTACGACACTCTTCAGCACTTGCTCTGGTGCAATCTGAACTAAAAGAGCTGTAAATGCAACACAAATGGTCCAGTTGTGAAAGCAGTCACATGGGAAGAGGCTTTATAGCCAAGTTTTAAGCCTTTTTTCTTTGCAACAGATGACACGGGCAATGTTCCAGAAGGAGTTACACTCCATCTCCCTCTTAGCCAAAAATAACCTCTTAGGAAGAGAAAATAACATTTTCAGAGGTGTTCATAACCCCCAGTCTAATCCATATGTGAAGCACAAAATTTAATCTGAGTTAGGCACATGCCGACTCACTGATTCCACTGAAGGTGTCACCTTGGGATCTTCCTGAGGCAGCGACGTGCAGATCCTTGGCCTTTGCCAAACCCACCCCTCCACAGCCTGTAGCAATCTGTCTCTTCCTCATTTTGACTGGCAACAAGACTCAAATCAAGGTGTGAGAAACTTGATTGAGTTCTTCCCCTTCCCTCTCTTGCAGGGCCTGCAGATGGTGCCAGCAGTCGGCAAAAGCCGCAGGCAGTCGCCTGTGTAGGGAGCCAGCCCAGGACTAAAGAGAAGTCACCTGGGAACAGGATTCTCTTTGGCCCCAAAGGATTGCAAGTTCAAGACTGCTGGAAGTCGAGGAAGCAGATTCAGAAGTGTGCCTTAAAATGTATTTTAGCTTCTGTGTTGTGGTGTTGAAGAGCAGAGGGAAGGCGAGCAGGGAGGAGAGGAAGCTTATACACTGTAGATTTCTTTTCCTGTATCCCTACTTCAAGTCTTTGCTCTGTACTGTGTGCTCTAGCTGTTAGCTTCAGTTTAAAACAAGCAGGACGTTAACAGAGTCCAAGAGAAGAGGAAAACCTCATTTTCCCAGCAGTGTCCATCTCCCAGAAGATGTCAGCATGGAGCCCAAGCCGCCTTTTTTTCCCAGGGCAAAAGTGTGGATGCCACCCATGCATCCAAAAGGCTCCCTGACTATTAAAACCAAATGTAAATGCCTGAGAAATAGTTTCCCTGTTCTTTCCCTGCGTGTTGCTGTGAAGCTGGGAGGTGTACTGCATGTCTGGAATGCTGTTTGGGTGAGCAGATGTTTGGCTGTGAGAGCAGCCAGAGATTGCTCTAAGCTCTCTTCTATCCACAGAGCATTTCAGATCTGACTGCAGACAGAGAGGCAGCAGTGGTGATAGGTGAAGACCCTGATAAGAATTACTAGCCTGGAGGTAAACTGTGGGAACGTGTCTTTCTTTTTGTTACGAATGTCTTCAGCTGGCAGCCTTCTCCATTATGGGGCTTTTAAAATATGCTGCAAATAAATGGTTCTGATAATTGCATGGAATAGTGACCCCTTGCCCCAAGCAGAAGTGGCTTCGGTGACAATCTCAGGTAGGTTAGGACATTTTTTTCAAATGGATGAAGAATTTTTGTTACAGCTGCAGCACTTGCAAAGAATTCTCCCGTGTGCTGTTTCTCACTGGGTGACACTGTACGTGCTCCTATTTCTCTATGCTTCTTGTTTTGCTGTCGGGAAGATGAGGGATAGTTTACTCCAGGGATGAGGAAGCTTAATTACTTGTATTTATAAATGCCTTAAGCCCCTGCCGTGGGGATTCAATCAATGCAAGGGTGTGAGCGGGTGTAGCAAGCAGCCAATTTTCCTTATGAAACAGAAAGCAGCAGGAAGAAGTGTGACGGTGAAGTGGAAGGTCAGGAACACTTGTCCCCAGAGCTGACTTTTTTAGATAAACAAAGATATAAAAAAAGGACACACAGATAAAATAAGCACAGAGTGTGTATAAGACAAACCTGTGCCAGCAGATCCTGAGCCAGGACTGTATTTACAAGACCTCACGTGACCTGCAAACACTGCAGGACCAAAAAGGAGGGAAAACGAGGCTTTCCAAGCATGTACATCTCTGCTAAATACCTTTGGGCTGAATCACCATGAAAAAGTTGCGGTGTTTGGAGCCATTTCAAGTGAGCTGAATTGAGCCGAGTGCCTCAGTCTGAGGCTGCATCTCTGAAGGGGAAGTTAGTGTGACAAAGAGTTTGATAATTTGCCATGACCGTTATGGAAGCGTACAGAGCCATGTGATGTGCAAACTTCCCTGTTTGTAAAATCTACATTTTAAGTCTGTTAATTTATGTAAAAGCTGGGGCTTGAAATCCTGGAGGTGGAATCTGTAAATTATCACTTGTAAGTTTGATTATTGCTGGATGTGAGGCTGCAGCCTGTGCCTCGTGCAAAGTGGAACCTTTCAGTGCTGGGCTAATGTTTTTTTGATTCCATTCTTATCAATCACAAATACAGAAGCAAAAGGAACTTAGTGTCCTGGGATTTTTCAGCACCGTTTTCTAGCCTTACTGTATCCAGTTATTTAGACTTTGCTCCTTATAATGACTGCTGTCCCCCCAAGCTTCAGGGACATTAAATACCCACACAGCGTTACAGTGTGGTAACCCGTAATTAATTTAAAAGTGAGCTGTACGTTAAATTTTTACAGAATCACAGAACTTTTAGGGTTGGAAGGGACCTCTGAAGATCACCTAGTCTAACTCCCACCCACCTAAAGCAGGTGACACAGGAACGCGTCCAGGTGGGTTCGGGATGTCTCCAGAGAGGGAGACTCCGCACCCTCCCCGGCCACCCTGTTCCATTGCTCTGCCCCCCTCCATGGGGGGGAGCAGTTCTTCCACATGCTGAAGTGAAGCTTGTGTTTTAATTTATGGCCGGGCGAGTGTCAGCACCGCATAACGCTACGAGGAGACACCCCAAGCCCACGGCCCCCGGGCTCCCTCAGGGCAGG
>VZTF01004912.1:801657-839309 GCA_013397755.1 Cnemophilus loriae | reverse complement strand
CCCGGGGCCGGGCCAGCGCTCGGTTATGAGCACGGCGTGCCCCCGCCTGTCCCTCCGCTCTCCCCGGTGCCACGTAGGGCTCGACTCCGGCGGGACGCGGGGCTGGGGCTGCGGGGGCTCTGCGGGGCAGCTCCCCTTCTCCACGCACGCGGCACCTTCCCGCCGTGTCGCCAGGCTGGACGGTCCCCAGGGAGCTGGGTGCGTTTAGCCTGGATTAAAGGAGGAGCAGGGGCACCTCATCCCTCTCTACAGCCACCTGGAAGGAGGTTGTAGGCAGGTGGGTGTCGGTCTTTTCTCCCCGGTAGCAAGAGATAGAAGAAGAAGAAACAGCCTCCAGCTCAGCCAGGGAACGAGCTGCCCGGAGGGGTGGTGGTGTCACCGTCCCTGGAGGTAGATGTAGATGTGGCACTTGGGGTCACGGTTTGGTGGTGGACCTGACAGTGTTAGGTTGATCGTGGGACTCGATCCTAGAGGTCTTTTCCAACCTTAATGATTCTGTGGCTGCCTCCAGCCCCGGTGCTGGGCCTGAGGCTGGTGCAGCCCTGCCGGGTGCTCTGCAGCCGCTGCCGGGCTTGGCAGCGACCGAGAGATGAGCGGCTGCGAGAGCGGTCCCGGGACGCCGGCATGCAGCCGCCTCCCGACGGCACAGCCCGGCTTCCAGCGCTGCTCCGCAGGGATCCGGCCGAAAACGCTCTTCTTCCAGCCTGAACTTCACGGGCGAAACTTCACTGCAGAGCTCAGGCTGAGAGCTGTGCCTAAACCAGGTGTTTGTAAGGGGACTACAGCCGGTGCGGGTGTCGAGGTTGACGCACAACGAATGTCCCCGGGTGTTGTTGGCCCAGGCTGCAGCACCGGGGCTGCCTGAGATGCTTCCTGCGATTGTAAAGCCAGAGATGGTGCGTGTGCTGGAAGTTCGTGACAGAAGTAATGGATGAACAGGATGTGCTGTGTTTTGGGAGTTTCCTCCTGAAATTTCAGAAATTGTGACAACTGCCAAGTGTGGGTATTAAAAAAGAGGTGACAAGTGCTGCCAAGCCTGTACAAACCAGGCTTTGTGGCAGCAATGAGGGGCAAGGTGCTGGCAAACTGTAGATTGGGATGTTCTTTTGCTGGTCTCTAATATATATGGGCTAAGTTGTGGTGCAGCATGTGATGCAGCTCTATTTTTTGCTCACGTTGTGCATTTATACTAGTGTAAATATTGATGTCATTCGGTGGGTTAAAATTCTGCAAAGGATGCTAGACTTTTGGGAGGCTGGGCAGAAACAATGTGTTGAGGGATGGCCAAGTGCATGAAATTTGTTTCATGGTACAGACTGCTTTGACTGGTGGGAGCTCGTTCTCCTGCACCTTTAGGAGATTAAATTGGTTCCACTTTTCTAGAGATTGTTGATTTCCTAAGCATAATTGGTGTGTACCATGATATGTGAGTACAGAAGGCTGCATGGGTCCAGTGATCCCTGGTGAAGTGCCCCAAGGGAAAGTATCCATTTGAATTTGGTGAGGGTTTTATGTATTTTTAAAAGTTCTTACTCCACTTCTTTCCATCTTCCTAAGCAGGCCAAATCCAAGTAAGCTGCCTGAAATCCTGTATCTTCTCATGCTGGAACAAGTGGGCACTGGAGGAGTTGAGTTGGTGCTTAGTGCTGGGGGAAACACAAAGCAAGAAGAGATGGGATCTGTACCCAAGCCTTTAGAGGCACGTTCCTTTCAAAACCATTGCTGTTCATAGAGAGGGCTTATTGTCCCCTGTGCCCAGCACATGCCTTTCTGTAAGCTGCTTTATTTTCTGTAGGCCTTACTGCTCCTGTCAGTGAGCTGGAGTTACTTTCCTTTGCAAAGAGAGGCTGGAAGAGAATGTAGTTGTTGCATAAAGCCAAGAGGAGAGGAAGAAAGAGACACAAATTACTTAAGATCTTATCTGTCCTGAGAATAAACAGTTACAGTGCGGCTGTGAAGTGGAAATAAAGTTTCCAAATCCCCGAGGAGTTGCATCTGCAATAGCTTTTGCAATAAGAGTGCTGGGGACAAATTCACCTTTTCTGGTGTTAAATGAGAGTTTGAGAGGTGGTTGTTTGACACAGCAGGGAGTTCGACATGTCATGGGACCAGTGACCTCAGACCTCAGTGTCTTTCTCCAGCCTGGGATGGGGAGGAAAGTCCTTGGTTCACACCCAGGCCAGGTTCAGGCTGGAGATGGTCACGGGGTGGCTGCTCAGGGGACTCTGTAGGATGGTTACAGCACTTGGTCCACTTTCCGGTTTGCCAGCACCGTGTCACAGAGGCAGCTTTGTGTGGATCCTGGTGCACGTTCCTGTTGGCTGGTGACTTTGGGTTGAACTTGAATGGAAATTCTTGGCTCTTTCTGGAAGCTTTTCCTTTTGATTCTGGCAAGGGGAGGACAGAGGCACGTTCCCTCTAATGTGCACAGAGACCTCTAATTTGTACTTTCAGTTTGGCGTCCTTTATGAAGTGCTCAGGAAGGGGTCGTAATCAATAGAGCAACTCTTGTTTTCTGCAGTATTTTCCTTCTGAGGGGGAATTAAGCTGTCTTACTGTTCTTTTCCAGGGTTCCTCTCTGGCACTGGTAGAGTTAATAGAAGTGGAGTCTTTCTGATTCTGTGCTGCTCTCTGCTATGTGTGTGTCTTGGAAAAGCCAAACTCTCTGGCAGGCCTGCGTGCCGTGTCCTGGAAAGCAGACTGGAGCCCTTGGGGTGCACTTGGTAAAGCTGCATTTTGGGGTGGCTTTGATGAAGATCCCTCTTTCCATTTGTGCCAGGAATGTGAGTGCCACACACAGTGTCCAGCCTGCCCCTGTCGCTGCTGCCAGGAGGGTGATCTGTCCACGCCTGGCTGGGACAGCTTTGCAGGAATGCTGGGAGGCTGCTGTGCTGCCCAGGGCTGTGGAAGCTGCTGGGTATGGGGATGGCAGAAAAGGATGCTCCGTGCAGCTTTCCAGGCTTGCTGCATTCCAGCCAGCCCAGAGGTCTCAAGCAGCGCTGGAAGCACAGCGTGCTGGGATTCTGTGCGCAGTGGGCACCCTATTCATCCAGAATAGGAAGCAGTCCCTGCCCTGAGCAGCTAAACGGGATCAAAAGCAAGAACAGATTTGGGCAAAACTCAAACCCAAGAGTGTGCCAAGCAGGAGGCTTGGCAATGTCCCTCCATTATCTTCTGCTGCTGGACTCAGATGCTTGGTCTGAAGTGCTGACGCACATATGTAATTTGTCCCTTCTTTAGCTTTGTGCTGATCTCTCTGGGTGTTTCTTCTCAGATCCGCTCCATCCTCAGTCTTGACTAGCTAAACATGGAGAATTACTGCTGAGTAATACCTGCTTCTTGCTCTGCAGAGTGTAAAACGTTATATCTGCAGTTCCTCCAGCTCCTCTTCGCAGGCAGGATAAGAACCTGGCTTCAGGAAAGGCACTTTTTGGTGTTGCAGTGCAAAGCTTTGTGTTAGGCTACAGCTCTGCTGAATTTCTGGCTCTCCCTACTTCCAAACTGTAAATAAATACACCGGGGTGGAGGAACCTTAAGCCTTCGGATATGTGTTTTGTGTCTTGGGACAAGCTGACCTAATACTTTGACATGTAACAGTATCCGGTATTGTTCCTGTTTGTTACTAAATTCTTGTCTAGTGTTTGAAACCTGGACTTTTGGTTGTTAAAACTGGGCACCCCTGAGACACAAGCACAGCCATGCAGGGGACTTTTTACCAAGTCATTCACTGCGAGGCTGTGGTGAACTTCAGAGGTGCTGAGCACGTTTTCCCTGGGAATGACAGAGCTCAGCACTTTTGCATATCTGGACTCTTCTGCATCCCTGTGCAGGGTGGGGTTGGTGCTGTTCAAGGGTGGTGTGAATTGGCTGGGGAGCATCCTCTGTGTTTTGGGAAGAAGAAACACCCAGCCTTCATTTTAAAAAACTTTTCAAGGCAGCTTGCCCTGAAGTGGCTTTGTTTTCAAAGCTGGTGTTTGCAGGATTTGTTCTGAAGTCATTGGAAAGATTTGGGACGTCTGTGGAAAGGGAGGCTCTTGTTTTTTATCTGTAGATGCTGTTCTGTGTTTGTAATCAGAGCCTGGACTGTGCTTGGAGGGGAGGAGGACGTTGGAGTAACTACTTGTAGCTCCTGACTTTGCCGTGTTGTTCTTCCCTGGCTGTAGGCACTGGCTCCTTGCTGGCTTGGGGAGAGATCAAGCCTGGTTTGCCAGCCTGCCTCTGCACGGAGCCTTGGACCAGAAAACATGCAGCAGAATGAGGAGATGAGTGTTCCCTGAGGATCTTTCTGGAGGAATGGGGCTAGGAGTCATGGAAAGCAGACAGCAGTGAAAAGATGGGGCTGGTTGAAGCAAAAAAACCAAACCCGCTGCACTGCTCAGAACAGATGATCTGAGCTGTGCCTTTAACAGTGATTTCTCACCCATCTTTGGTGATCAAGAGTTGTTAGTGTTGAGTGTGATAGAAATATAAATTACATTAAAGCAGGAAAAAAGGTCCTGATTCAACAGTGTCTGGGCATGAACACCACGGATTTACCAGAGCATCCTTAATCTCCAAAATCATTCAGTTAAAAGTAATTTCTCCTTTAGATTTTTACTGATGCGTGGCTCTTATCCGGACTGTATCTCTTTTTGGGGGGGTAGAGGGGGGGGGATGTAGGAGAACTCTTTGTGTAATCTTTGTTCCTGGTAAAATGAAATAGCTCCCAAGAAAGGTCATGGAGATAACACCTACTGGGTGCCTTCACACAGAGTAGATAAGACGGTGTGTTCAGGTCATGTTCTCTCAGCAGGAACTCGCTTTAGCCACTGAGGCAGTGGCATCTTCAGCCCTGCGTTCATAACTCCAATAAGGAATTAGTTTTCAGCACAGAGCACCTTCATGCAGAGATGAGACCACAGTGTGATACCACAAGCTGAAATCATGGATTGAGCCTTCTTTTTTCTTGTGTGTTAGATAGTGTAAAAATGAAGGAGGTCTGAAAGGTAATTGGCTCTGCATACTTTCTGTGATTAGTTGTATATTTTAATACTCTCAAACTTGCCTCTGTAAGCTCTAGGCCTGAAATCATTATATTTTACTAATTTTTTAAAATTTAAACAGAGCTTCTCTTGAAATCACCTAAGTCCAGAAACTTGAGATTGATAAAAAGCCATGATTACTATGAAACTGATAAAATTGCAACACATGATGTCTGCTTTTGGCCAGCCAGCTCTTTTCCACAGAGTCTCTGTGGATACTTCCGACTCCCACAGCTCTCCCCATGTGGAAGTGGGGATGGTCAGCCCCACGACAAGTCTTGGTGGTGCCAGGTCATTCTCTCTAAACCAGAAGGATTCAGGGTTCAATTAACTTTTCTTCCCTCGTACCTTTCCAGGCTCCTGCTCTGCAGCACCATGCTGGATCCCACGCCTCACTCTGCAAGCCAGAGGTGAATCCAGGTGAAAGCCAGCTACCACAGAAGGTGTCAGGATGACCAAAGCGCGGCTCCTCCGTCTCTCTGTGGTGCTGGTCTCCATCTTCATGATCCTCCTGATTATTGTGTACTGGGACAACGTGGGAACGGCTCACTTCTACCTGCACACCTCCTTCTCCAGACCCCACTCCCCAGGAGCCATCGCAGCAGGTGAAGACTGGGAAGCCTTGCCAGATGTAGATGAATTTTTGGCAAAGCTGCTTAGTTCGAGCCTGAAACAGAACAGCTCTATCCCCCGAAAGACAGAGCAGCTCCTCGTCCAGGGCTCCAGCAAGCCTGTGGTAAGTAACTTGGAGGAGAACGTGCGGGGCTACGACTGGTCTACACACAAGGACAGGAACAGCTTGGACCAAGAGAAGCTGCAGGTAGAGAGGCAGAGAACGTTGCGGGAGTTTTGTGCCAATTCCAGCTTCAGCTTCCCCACCAAGGAGCGCTCCTTCGATGACATTCCAAACTACGAGCTCAACCACCTGATTGTGGATGACCGCCACGGCGTCATCTACTGCTATGTGCCCAAGGTGGCCTGCACCAACTGGAAACGTGTGATGATCGTGCTGAGTGAGAGCCTGCTGGACCAGGGGGTCCCCTACCGGAACCCTCTGGATATCCCCCGGGAGCACGTCCACAACACCAGCACCCACTTGACGTTCAACAAATTCTGGCGCCGCTACGGCAAGTTCTCCCGGCACCTGATGAAGATCAAGCTGAAGAAGTACACCAAGTTCCTCTTTGTACGAGACCCCTTTGTCCGCCTCATCTCCGCCTTTCGCAGCAAATTCGAGCTGGAGAATGAGGACTTCTACCGGCGTTTCGCCATCCCCATGCTAAAGCTCTACTCCAACCACACCAACCTTCCCACCTCCGTTAGCGAGGCCTTTGGGGCAGGCCTCAAAGTCTCCTTTTCTGACTTTATCCAGTACTTACTGGATCCCAGGACAGAGAAGATGGCCCCCTTCAATGAGCACTGGAGGCAGGTTTACCGTCTGTGCCACCCGTGCCAGATAGACTATGATTTCATCGGAAAGCTGGAGACGCTGGATGAGGATGCTGCTTATTTATTGCAGCTCCTCAAAGTGGACAGGCTGCTTCGCTTCCCACCCAGCTACAGGAACAGGACTGCCAGCAGCTGGGAAGATAACTGGTTTGCCAAAATCCCACTGGCTTGGAGGCAGCAGCTCTACAAGCTTTATGAAGCAGATTTTGTACTCTTTGGCTACCCCAAGCCAGAAAACTTGCTTAAAGACTGACAGTGATTGGGCAGTGGGTGTGGGAGGGAACATCTGAAATACCAAAAATGTTTAAAGCCTCCTCATTTTTGCTTTTAACTCTCTTCCCAACGCAGGTTGGTACAATGGAATATATTTTTTCTACTGCTTCCCCTTCCATTTTTGCAATAATGCCAGAGTCCAGGGTATTCCAGCCAGCTGTGCATATGCAAAAAATGCCATTTTTTTGGGTTATTTGTTTTCTGTTTTTTAAAATGTCCCCATACTTTGCAATGGGTTGTTGCCCTTGGTCACTCTGCCAATCGTGTCCTTCAGTAGCTTTTTATTGATACTTTTTAAAAATTAATATATTTAAGATATTTAAAACAAAGTGTGTGTCGTGGCAAAGGAAGGGACGGAATAAAAAAAAAAAAAGTAAAAGAAAACCCCAAGAAATCATGTACCTGCCTCTGTGTGTTGTCTCAGGGCTGCTGTTTCGGAGGTCCAAGGTTTGCAGAGCGCTCGGGTCTCTCTGGGGGCTGGGATGTTGATGGGGCTAGGTCTGCTGGTGGTCACTCCAAGCTGGGCTTGAGGCAGTGGGATGGGTCAGTGCCTGACTCTGCCAAACAGTCCTGGAAGAACACCTGGAAGGACTCTGGTGACTCACACTGCTCGCAGGGTATCTGTGACACCAGAGTCACAGGAAGGAAGTGGCATTGGGAGCAGTGACAACAAGTCCTGTGGGGTGTTTTGGGGCACGCAGGTGGCCAACACAGCACCTCTGCACTGCCTGACCTTTTGGCAAAGTACTGTGGGACTCTGCTGCTCACAAAGCTGAGGTTCAGCTCCCTGTACGTTGCTCATGTGGAGCATTCCCATGACTCGTGCCATTCCAGGAGGGTGCCAAAGTTCTTAGGGGTTGTGGCCAGCCAGGGTGGGCAGAGTGTGCTCCTGGGTGGGCGAGCTGGGCAGGCCCTGGTGGTGTGCTGCTCCACGTCCTGGTCACTGCTGCGTGCAGTGCAGGTCCCTTGAGAACTGTGCTGTGTCCTCATCATCCCTGTGCACCCTTGAAGGGAACGTGGCAGGGATGCAGATGCTTATCCCTGGGAGAAGAAGAGCCGAAAGGTTTCTTTCACTAAGCAGATGTCAAGGTGAACTCAAAATTTTTCTGTTTTCAGCATTCTAGCTACTGCTCGTGACACCACATCCTCATCCACTTTCTGCTTTTTCTGCCTTTCTGCTTATTCCAAATGGCTGATGCAGATTTGATCATCTGCCTTGCTGGGACCTGCTGCAGGAGCGATGGTTCCCACTGTGCTGGGAGCATGTGGGCTGCTTCCCAAAGGAAATTAATGCCTTTAGAGACTTTTTGTGTCTCATCAGCTGAATCTGCTTCTCGTTCTCTCGCTGAATTGCTCTGCAAAAACTGTTTGCTTAGCAGATTAGACAGGCAACTCTTTCAGAACTGAAATGCTTAATTATTTCCCTGGACTGTAGATGGTATTGGTGATTAAGGTCCAGGGTCACGCCTTGGGAGACAGCTCTGTGTTTTGGGGAAACTTCTTTATATTGGCCTTTTACTCAGTTTCTCTCCAAGGCCATCAGCCGGCATGACTTTTCCTGTTGCTCTCCTTGCTTCCCCAATTTCTGTACAAGTACATCTTGGCACTCTGCTCTTCCTCTTCCTAACAAATATGCTGTATCAAGCTTTTTAACCTATAAATGAGAGGTAATTGCTGGTAGTTATACTCAAAACAAAGGGTTTGTTTCTCATTGTATTCACATCACTCTCCTGTAATTTCTGCAGAGATATTTGCAGTTTAAATGAGCCCGAAGCCATCATCAGGGTCTTGGTGCTTAGTGCCTCATAGCTTGGGGAAAGAGGAAGTGCCTGTTTCTGAGTCATTATTTAAAACTAATAATAGAAAAGTGTTGATCCATTCAATTTTTTCCCAGTTACCAGTTAATTGCTGCAAAACAGAAAGATGTAGAGTCTCGTCTCCTATAATGAGTAATCCCGGGAGTCTCTTGATTCCTGCTACATTTACATTTCTTCAGGGTGGGTTCATCTCCCTCTTCAAATACACAGCGTGGATGTTTTCATCTCTTGTCTTTTCAAAGTGTTTGTTTTTTCCTCCTTTAATTTCCATGTAATTGATGTTTAGTGTGTGCAGGCATGGGGGGCTGGGGCCGTAGCGCAGATGCTGTGCAAGCTTCCCCCCAGCTGCTTCCCCTGCACCTCCTGAGCTGGTCCTCTGTCTTCCTGCCCTTCCGAGCAGTGCTTGGCTGCTGTATCCCAGTGCCACCCTGCAAACCAGCTGCTGCCTCCCCAGCCACACTTGTCCTGTGATTCACGGCCACGGCCTGTCCCAGGCAAGAGCCCAGGAGCATCTTCTCAAGGTCACTGGCTGGCAGTCATCCAGGGCAGGGGAGGAATGGGTTGCAGAGTGTTACCATTTTTGGCAGCGAGGTCCTGGTTGTGCAATGGGCAGAAAAGGTGCAAAATGGCTGAAAACCTGCCCAGCAGCTGCTCCATGTGGTGTGAGAGGGTATCCTCTCCATGTGACTGCCTCGTGATTTAACAGCCGTAGAAGAACAAGGTTTTTCCAAGGCTCTCTTCCCTTGCCGACACTGGCTAGACAGGAGAGACTTGGAACACACTGATTTCTCTTTATACATCCAAAGCTGGATGAAATGAGTAAATTCCAGCTTTATGTGCTAACACCACCCTGCATCACACTGAGGTCCAAAACACCCCGTGTGTGAGGCTGAGCAAGCTGCCTGCATCCCGATGGCTTCATCAGCCTCCCTGGGATCTGCAGGCAGGAGAATGTACGGATGGCATCAGGCCACTGAAGGCTCTGTCTTCTCTACTTTCCCTCTTTCAGCTCACCAAGTCCAGCCTTTATTGATGTCTTAGACATTTTAGTGCTTGCAGACCCGTCCCCAACCAACATGCTGGGTGCTGTTGGCTCTCTCCTCATTTTCCATTGCCACGCTTCAAAGCTCTTCCCAGGAGGAGCTGTAAAACTCCGATGGGGAGTGTTCGTGTTGCAGTGGCTGGCTTCTGGATTCAAAATAGCTTGTTCCTTGCTGCTCCTCCCTTTTGAAGCCCTTCTTCCCCACCCTACCACCACTGTGAATGTATTGTTATGAAGTCAAAGGGGATCCAGGCTGTGCTGAGCTTTGTGGTAAGACCACTGGGTTGTAGCCTCTGGCTTTGGAAATGTGCATTTTTTGTGGGTTTCGTGCTCTTTTCTCATGATGTGAAAGTGTGTATGTGGGGGGGGAGAAGGACAAAGAGTTCAACCAGCCATGTTTCCTTCCCCCCTGGTTTCGTAAAGGAGTTGGAATTTGGTATTTGACAAATAATGGCAGGCAGAATGCATCCGTGCTGGCCTGAAGTCAGAAGAGGGCTAAAAATCCTGGAATGTAGATGGATATGATGCTAGTATCAGTTTGATGAGGGGTGGAAAATGCTTTGAAGCAGGCTATTTGTGTCTGAATAAACCTGGCTTTGTAATTTCCTGCTCAGCCTGCAAAGTTGTGTCCTGTTCCCCTCTTGGCTTGCTTTTCCCTGGGGTTGACCACTTGGCCAAAGTCAGCACAGAGTCTCTAACGAGGCAGAACTGATGTGCAGATGCAAAAATAACCTGGGGTTTGACCAAGATATTTCCAGCTGGGTAGAACTGAAACCAGCTTTAGTGCTTCCTCAGCATCGGAGCCAAAATCTTTACACAACCATTGAACAGATTTGGTCCCTCGCTGTTTGATTCTCTGGTGGAGTGGGATGCATGTGACCTGGCTTTGCAGCCCCTGTATCCTCCAGGAAAGGGCTGTCAGGTCTCAGAACTCCTTGCTTTTTGAGCAGTGACGTGACTTTGCCAGGGTAGGGGTGTCCTTAACACGTGGGTACCTTTGCATCTCAGTATTTTTTTGCCTTAACCCTTTAATTTGCTTGTGTTTAGGGGGGCAAAATTATAGACTCATCGCCCACGGACAACATTCACCCCAGGACAACGTGTGAGATGAAGTGTTTTGGCTGTGTGTTTTGCATCCTTCAAGGTGGCACTGGGAGGATGGAGGGCAGGGGATGAATGGCAGCATTGAAAGGGTGGTGAAGAAAAGCCAGTTTGTTCCTTCTTACGTAAGCTGGACCTTCGCAGCGCCCGCGGGGGAAAGCCGGTGACTTGGCAGGGTGCTGCGGGGCTGTGGTGCACAGCGGTGCCAGGGAGGGTGTGGGGTGTGGTGGCTCAAAGGAAAGTCGTGTTGCTTGAATTTAAGGGCTTGCCCACGCTGGTCTTGCTCATAAACCCTCTAGTCAAGGGCAAGAGGGATAAATAAAGCAGAATTTAATAAAGCCATTGATACCCGGCTGTTTGGGAAAGAGATGGGGAGGATGGGTGGTGCTGGCTCTGGAGCTGGCACAGTGCAGCTCTTCTCTATCCTTGATTCAATCAAACTGGGGATCGAGCTCGGTCTGTGCTTGCAGGAGCTGGGGAGCATTTGCCGTGGGAGCTGTGCGAGAGTGCCATGCCGTGCTGGGAGTGGTGGGGAAGAGCCCCGTGCTGGGATGAGAGCAATGTGGGAGAGCAGCGTGCTGGCGTGGGAGCGATGCTGGAGAGCCCCGTGCTGGGACAGGAGGGATGCTGGAGAGCCCCGTGCTGGGACAGGAAGGATGCTGGAGAGTCCTGTGCTAGGACAGGAAGGATGCTAGAGAGTCCCGTGCCGGGACGGGAGGGATGCTCGGCAGCCGGCGGGGCTGGCTGAGCCTCTCCTCGCTGCTGTGTCTGGGCGAGGCTCCGCGGGAGCCGGGGCGTGCAGCCGCTCCGCAGTGGCCCATTCTGAAACCCGTTTTGTGTTCCTGGGCTCTGACAGACGCCGCTGCCACTCCCCCCGGCCTGGCTCCTGCGGCAGCAGGAGTCCGTCTCCTGCAGCCGCTGTCAGCAGCAGTTCCCGTCACGGATGCCCTGCGAGGCGATGAGCAAAGCACAGCCCAAACCCACAGCGCGGTTCCTGTGCTCAGCAGGAGCTTTATTTGTGCAACCTGTGCTGCAGGTGAGCCTATCTCTGAGACTGGAAAATTAATTGCTGCCACTGAATACTAAAGGCTCTGGAAAACCTCACTGAAGGAGGTGATTTAAAAGAAACATGAAATCATAGAATCATAGGCTATCCTGAATTGGAAGAGACCTGCAAGGATCATCAATTCTTAGCCCTGTCCGGGACATCCCCAAGAGTCACACCAGAGCTGCTAATGGAGAATGCTGCAGTAATTTTAGCAGACTGCCCCAAAGGGGAAGCAGGGCAAGTAAATGTGGCTGTTCATCAGTCTTTTCTCACCCTTTATACTTTAGGACTATTGCCTTTTATATCAGGCTTTTCAGGTATTGGTGTCCTTGCCATCTGGGCTGTGAGATCTGGACCTGGTCCGTTGCATTTGAAGAGAGTGACCCCCAGGCTGTGGCAGGGTGCAGGGTGGCAGGAATTTCCCTTGCAGGGGCTGATGTGAACCCAGAGACTCAGGCAATGGACCATGTTTTCCTCCTCAAACCACGAGACAGAGCCAAGGAGCATGTATTTAATTAGTAGTGCTAACTGTAGCTGTGAGCCCTTTGGTGAGTTACTCAAGCTGCCTCCTGTTTGTCGTCCATAAATGGGGAGTGGTAGACACTTGTTTTCTGGAGAGCTCCTGGGTGTGAGCTGTGTCCACAGGAGGTCTGGAGCTCTCCAGGAGGAGCAATGACCTGGGTGGGAGTGCTGGGATAGAGTGCTGGCGGTGAAAGCCGTGCAAAACTGCCTCAATCCAGACATGTTTTACCGTGGGGTTGATCTGGGAGCTGTTGGCATGAGAGCTGTATTGATTCAAGAAGTACATATGCTTTGGACAGCTCAAGGGCTCATACAGGTCCGTGAGCAAAACTCCGCCACAGCAATGCAGAGGTCCCAGCTCACCATCCTGCTCTGCCCCTGGCTGGCTTCCAGAGGAAGAGGAGGCACAGAGCGTACCATCAATCTGAACAAAATGTCTTTCTTCGTCCTGGGAAATGCTGGGCATTCTTGAGCAGAGTGTGCTCAGCCAGCTGAGATGCCATTAGCGGGGCTGGCACTTTTCACCTAATGAAGGGGTTTGTAATTTTGTCCCAGATTCTCATCCCCAGACTGTGCCAGTATCAAAATACTCCCTGTCTTGCCCGAACCATGTGTTCAACAAATGAGGGAGACTTTTCCTGACCGACCAAGCAGTGCCTTCACAAATTCCATGTTTTATGCCCCAGGCAGATGGATCACACACAGCTTTGGCAAAGCCACATTTTGTGGCAGAGACGCTGCAGTTTCAGTGTTTATTTCTCTGTCATTGTAGGAATTCAAAATGGATGGAACAAAATGCCATGGGATTGACTCTTGTTTTGTTTGGACACTACACAGGTCTCTGTGGAAAACATGGGAGGAGAGCAGGGGACAGAGAAGAGCCAGGAAGATGTGTTAAAAAGGCAGTGGTGGCCAAAAGAGTGGTCAGCAGGGAGTGGAGCAGGGCTGGGGATGTGTTTCTGAAGGATAAAAGTGGTGGGGGGAGTGGAGGGCATCTCTAAACAAAATGGGCATTCTGTGGAGTGGGTAAATGCTGAGTGAGAGGGGCTGCTGAGAAACCAGGTGCCATCTGCTGCAGCATGGAGACCTGTCCTGTCTGCTTTTCCAGGGGGAAGCAGGGGACAAAGCAGAGGAGAAAAGAACTAATTCAAAAATTAAGTGGTGAAAGATTATCAAAATGCAGCAGGCACGGTCCAAGGGGTTCTAATACATAGTCTGTTCTGTGGGAACAGACTATCTGAAATTCCTGTGTCTTCATGAGTGGTGGTGGGAGTTGTGGACTTGGACCAAACAGTTGTTTAGAGCAAACTAAAAAGGGTGGTGGTCTAAGGTTCTGCTTGCCTGTGCTGGGGGAGGAAGGCTTGCAGCTCTACCAGCTGTCAGTCTCTGCAAGCAGGCAATGTCCACAGGGGGTGGAAGTGCTGGAGAGATGGTGCCAGTCACCTTTCACATGTTATTGGGCACTTCTCTCTGTCTCCAGTTTTTCTTTCCCTCAACCTTTACGTGCCTTATTGATTTCTGACTCTGTATATTTTGTATCTTGGGTAAATCAGAAGTATTTGTCACCTAGAATGATCATGCTGAGAGGATAAAGCTTTCTACAAAGCCTTTGGTGACCTTTAACTAATGGCAAATCAGTGAACTGAGTGTATATAAGCATTTCCCAAGTGCTGGGTGTTGCTGTGCACAGTGGGGAACCCACCTTGGCATGACACAGCTACCCAGTAGCAGTCTGGGCATGCAGGTCTTCCGAATAAAGGTTCTTGCTTCAGGTCACGATGACCTAGATTTGTGTTTCTTGATTATCTTCACTTGTATCTTATGTACTGTGAGTGTGAATGTAGAGTATGTGAAGTCAGGTCTCAGAACCAGTCCACAGTCCTGGGCAGGTGAACACATGTGAAATGTTTAAAAAACCACATTTTTGATGGGGTGAAATACATGCAAGCGATGGCCTTCTGGTTTCTATCAGCACAGGACCATTTCTGTGGTTACAATCAGTACGTTGCCATGGACCGTCGTTGCAGTGGACATTTCTCTTGATTCACCCAGTTTGTTCGTTGCTTCTCCTAAGCAAACCCTCGTTGTGTCCCAAGGTGGTTTGTGCTGTGCAGCCACCAGGGTGCTGTGGGTGTGGGACAGTCAAGCTCTGCTGGTGGCTGTGGATGTCCGTCTGGCTGTCCATCCCTGAGCCTGTTTGCTTTGTCCCTGTTCCAGCTGCCCTCGGCACTCAGAGAGTGACCCCAGGCACGGCTGCACGTACACCCTCCAGTTTCCACTGCGTGGATCCAGCCCCTGCTTAGTGGGGCTGGGAGTTAATCCCAAAATGATGGAATTGGGATCGTCTTGGGTTTCCCTCTTCTCCTTTAGATGCCTCAAGTCTGAGCTTCCTGGATTTCTTGGATTCTCAAAATAGCATCAGGTTTCCTTCGAAGCCCTGCCAGCTGCAACAGGAGAGAGAGAGTACAGCCTATGGTGGGCAGTAAAGCTCGTAGAGTTATTCCACTGATACTCCCAGACAGAAGAAACTCTTGCATTGATTTTGCATCATACACAGATTTTCCTGGAAAGGTAAGGGTCCTGGCAGCAGCCTGAAAACAAAAACCCTTTGTAAGACCAGGACAAACTGCGTTTCTCGTCCACCACACAGCACCAGGTAGAGGCAGAACAGCAGGATGAAGCTGCTGTGTGGTGAGGACCCTTCATGTACTAAAACTGGGCCAGGTTGGGACCGGGCCCTCAGCACAGCTGTGGCTCCAGGCTACAGCAAGATTTTTGGGAGCAAACCTGTTTAAAAGAAGAAGCAAAGCATCTTTCATCAGCAAGTGAGAATGTGAATTCAAGATGTCAGGGCAGGTTCCAGATGCTGTTGCATTTTGTGTTTATTACATTTTTTGGAGCTTAGCAAAAGGTCAGTGTGCTTGGACACAGTTCCTGGCTTTTGGAAAGTCTGCAGGTTTGGGATTGGTGCTTTTCACTTTATTTTCAACAGGAAAACTGCCTGCTTGCAAAGCTTGCCTTTGGAATTGAGACACCAGGGAAAATCTAGCTCTTACTATTTAGGCTAAAAAGACAATGAGTGACAAGGTTTTTGGGGGTGGGGTGGAGTGGGTTTGTCTCTTTGTTTTTTCCTCCAATATTCAGGAAAAAGCTTTCAGTATAGATTAGGCTGCTGCTGTCAGTGTTAGCTGCTTTTTTTTGGCCATGCTGATTGGAAGGAAATTTCCAATACAGCTCAGTTGCCAGAAATGGATTCTTTGCTGGAATATTTTGGTTAAAATATTCCGACTTGCTCCTTGCAGGGATGCCACTTAGTGCAAGAACACAGCCAGCAACTGGCTGCCTCGTTCTTAACTCTAGGTTTGATTTTTTTCTTTATTTTTGTTGGGGTTTTTTTTGCTGGTATTTGCTTTGGACAGACCTGTTCCCACACTACAGAGATCGAGATGCCACAAGCAAGGTCTTTCTGTAGGATCCTTTCTTGACCCTTCTAGAGATGTATGTTTTACTGGGAAGGGAGTGCAGTGGCAGGAGGAATTCCATCAGGATGGAGTTAATTAGCTGATGAAGGACCAACATGTGGGCAAGGCGTTGAAGGCAACCTGGGTTTTCTCTCATCTTCTGATCTTCTTGGATCAAAGTTAGGACTCACTGACCTTAGAGGTCTTTTCCAACAAAAATTCCTCTGTGATTCTCCCTTCTGGGAGTTATTAGATGCCGTGTATCTGCCTCCAGGATCTCATGTGGTGCCTTCCAAGTAAAAATGGGGAAACTACACGTGTTTGGCTTGATCTGCCTGACCCTGGCAAGGCATCTCTGAGGCCATTGTGCTACTGCTGCTCCCTGCCTGCAGCTGCAAGGCTTGACAGCGTGGAGCTGAGGCATCGCTCTCCTCAGCCCTGCTCAGACAGTCACACACAGATAGCGGGAGCTGCTTTGGGATTTGTTTTTCTTCTTTTCTTGTTTGGTCAAAAGCAACAGGGGATTTTTTTCCCCCCTGAAAGAACAGCAGTGTTTGGTTTGAGAAAGGATGAGGTCAAGAAGTGGCAGGAAAAGGCTGTCTCATTGTGCTTTTGGTTACTTGATTGCATTTTTGCACCTGCACCAGACTTCCACTGGTGAGAACTGGGGCTTCGCTGGGCTCCCACAACGGTGCTGTCGCAGAGGAAACATCTTCCACTCTCCAGTCGCATCCTGTGTTTTCCTTCTCACTCTGTCATCACTGTACAGAGTAAAATCCCGAGCTCACGCTGCACGTTTGCACAGCCATCCACCCTTGTGTTCCCAGCTGCTGTCAGCATGGGAAAGTGGCAGCCACCAGCAGCAAAGGGATTAACTGGCAGGTGATTTTAAGAGCTCTCTTCCCATTAAGGATGTACCTCTTGGTTTTCTCCAGTCTGTTCTCTGCAAATAAAGAGAAATACCACAAAATGAGAAGTTTAAGAATACAAAAGAAGAAAGGAAGAATAAAAGAGTTTTGTGAATGAAAGGCTTGAGAAGAAAAAAAACTTAAGAATTAAAAGGGAAAGAAGAAGGAAACAGAATTGACAGGTCACATTTCTGGGCTGTTTCAATAGCAGTTTAATTCAAATAAATTCATGTGTGTGTGTTGGAACTGCCTTTGCATTGCCTTCCCCAAGATCAGAGACCACCAGGAATGCAAGATACAAGACTGACAGGCAAAGGATTTTCCATTCTTGGCTTTGCAAGTGGGTCATGCTCTGACCTTCAGTGAGTCACTTATCTGCTCGATGCCTCCAGTTTTACCGAGGTTACAACTACTGACTTGCTTCTAAGGATTTGGAAACACTCTTGGGCCAAAGAATTACAGAGAACTCGTTTTAGGTTAATGGCTGCAACAATTAAACGGGAGCAGTTCTTTCCCACCCCGGGCTGTGGTTACATGTCAAGTTAAGCAAACAGCTCAGCTGCTGCTGCAGCGCCTGCAGGGAGGGACTGACCCCCTAAAAATCTTGTTTTGCTGGACACTTTGTTCAGAGGCCTTAGTTTATGCTAGTTACCGTTAATCTGAATCACGTGTAGTTGATAGGCTGGCGTGCTGCAGTTGGATCCTTTCCTGCTGTGCTTTTCAGGGATGTGCAGTATGTGCCCTGTATTGGCTCCAGGCACCGTGCACAAGATTTTCTGCAGGCAATGGTCTCTGGATTCCAATAACTTATTGGGCAGGTCGATGGTGAGTTGACATCTGTCCAGCCCTATTAGCACCTCCCTGGTTTTATTTTGACTTAGGAACCTGTAATGTGAAGCAGGCTTTTCTCCTGCCAATTAATTTTTTTTTCCTAGAGTTGTGGGGTTTTTTTCTTTTCCTATTTCTGCTCTAACTTTGCCTGCTTTGCCTATTCTAAAGGCTGAAGAAGGTTAGCCCCTCTTCTCCTTCCTGCTCCCACACAGGCACATTTTGGAAAGTACCACAGTCTCAAATTTGCAATCTGTGCAGTTTGAGTGTGTCAGATACTCCAGTCTCTAACACCAGCTATTAGAACTGTGTTTAGTCTAGCAGTATTTGAAATAAATTTGAGCTGGTGGAATGTGAGAGGACTTTACAGATTGCTGGAAAAGAAAAGTTATTCCAAGAAAACCCATATACTCTCAGGAAACCCAGAGGCAGCAAGAGAGAGAAGAGAAATAAGTTATCTATAGCCCAGGCAAATAAAATATTCTTATTATAACTCCATGGGCACTATGCCAGATCTCTGCAAGCAATATTTCTCTTTGCATCTTGCTTTGCCAGTTAATTGGACATCTATTATTTCATGATTTCAGCAGGAAACATAGCCTGAGTGATGACTTTGGTACCCAGCCCAGTGCTACTGTGCACTTTCTGAGCCCTGAATTGTGGAAACGCTTCCAGTTGGTCTCTGCTCCTTCTCCAAGTGTGTGTGTGAATTGTCAGTGCTGCTTGGTGACATGTTCTAGGGACAGTGGATCTGTGACATGTTTCTCCAGCAGACAGCTCTTCCCATGATGTTCAGGGCCCTGCAAGGATGGAGGCAGCTCCTCCTTCCCCATCTCCTGCTCCTTTCCTTTCCCTGCCTGGGGACCAGTTTGGCTGCTCCCTCGGGGACATGGGCACAGCTGGAGGACAGAGACACACACCACGTGCAGGGATGTGGCAGCCCAGGGCTGGTCCCCAGTGCCCAGTTCTCTCTGCCAGGTTATTTCGGTCAGTTATATCTAGAAACCGTGGTGGAAGCAGCTTATTTTAAGCTAATACAATTTCTTTTTTTTTTTTCCTGTCAAGATCCTGATTTTGTAAACAAGTTTGTTTACCCTTCCTACCCAACTCTGGGGTTATCCACCCACAGACCAGAGCCTGAGCATGGCTATAGCTGCCTGCCCGGATGCTCACGATGAATTGTTTGCTGACAGGCTTCAGACCTGCAATTACTCAGAGAAATTATTCAGCAAATAGTTTTGAATAATGAACCCCTTTGAGAAATTTGAGTTGTTTTGCAGGCAGATTCCAGACAGAGAACATGCTCAGGAAGTCACAGCTTTCAGCACATTTTCCCCTCTGTTTGCCAGGCTGTGGAGTTGGCAAAACATCCCTTTCTGATACCTTCGCCTAGGATTGAAGTGCTCCCCCAGACTCGTGTGATGCAGGCTGAGGGTGCCCAATGCTCTGACAGAGCTCAGGCACTCTGGGCCCCCAAACTCCCCCACATCTCCTCCTTGATGATGGTCTCAGTTGCTTTTTTCTTCCAGTCCAGCTTCCCTGGAGCAAGGCAGCAGGGATGTCTGCATCCATTCATGTTACCAGCAATGCAGAGCATCAGGGTTTGGAGAGCTGGACCCTGCCTGGTGTCACCCATTCTGGGCAGTATTGCCTCTATGATCTGCAAAATCCGCACCTTAAATTGCTGCAGGGCCTTCGAGCAAAGGGGCTGTGGGAGAGCAGAGTCAGGAGAGGTCCCTGTGAGAATTCACGTCCTGAGAGCTACAAGAAGGGGAAAAAGCAGCTTTTGAGGTCAATTATCTGTAGGTTCATTCCAGATCCTGCCTGCCAGTGAAGCCCAGTGCAGGATGTTTTATAGCTGGGGAAGGAGAGCTTTTGGCAGGGAAGGCCAAAATGAGTGACACCACTTTACAGCTGAGTCTCTCAATCCCCGAGTCTCATCAAGGGGCTGATCACTGTGGAATAAAAAGATGGCACTTGCTAGCAGGGAGTTGTGAGGGCAAGAAGCTGAGGGTCTGGCTCTTTTCTGGGCACGTGGCTTTCAGTCACCTGCTCTGGACCTTGCAATTGGCCAAAACAGTGAAGCTTAGAGGAGGGACAGGGCAGAACCTGGTAAGTAAAGGACACAGGATTCCAGCCCCTCAGGGATCCACCTCAGTGAATGCAACATCTGCATCTTCTCCACCACAAAGGGGACATGAGAGAAGGAAGGGGGAATGCCACACAGGGCATGGAGAGGTGTGGGGGAACCACACTGCCAAAATGGTTGGCAGAGGTTGCCCTGAGAGGCTGTGGGTGCCCATCCATGGGAATGTTCAAGGACAGATGGGGCCCTGAGCAACCCGGTCTAGTGTGCGGCATCCCTCCCCATGGCAGGGGGCTTGGAGCTACATGGTATTTAAGGTCCTTTCTGACCCAAAGCAGTCTATGATTCTATGAAATGGGCTGCTCTTTGTTTTGGAGCTGCGAGAGGGAGAGGATGGCAGTGCTGCCTGGGCTAAAGGCTTGAGACATCCACAGGCCATGTGCTGCACGTTCACTTGACCCGTGCCTGTCGCAAGGAGCCGGCGCATCCCTGTAAACAGAAGTGGCTCTGCCCTCACCGGGGCCGGTGTTTGCATATTTGAGGCTCTATGGCCACAATCTGTCAGCGGGAGAGCAGCAGAGGAGGAAACAGCTTCAGACGCTTGTACGCAAATACTTCTGCCCAAAGGTAGGACAGGAATACAAATCACCTCCTCTCTCTCTCTCTCTCGGGCTCTGTGCGCTTACATTTGCAACTTCTGCATATTCAGCTGCGTTTGAAACACGCTCCAAAGCTCCCGCAGCCCCTTGCTAAAGAGCCGAGGTGGGAAATTCCCTTTCTCGGGATGTTTTGCCACCTAGTGCCCAGCTGGGAAATCTCATCTGGCTGCGCCTTGGGGAGGCAAAAGCATCAGGAATGAGTTTTTTGGGAGACCATAAATATTTTAGAAGGACAAAGTGATGCAGGAGCCTAGATTTTAGGTACTTTGGAGGGTCAGACTCATTGGGAGGCAGCAGCGCATACTGGTATCTCATTTCTGACAATAGGCTTCAAACTCCAGCGTTGTTCCACTGCTGTTACTCCTGTTGCACCTCTGAAAAGGTGATGCTGGAAAGAGTGAAGAAGGGGTAGGAGCAAAGAGCTGCTGACCTTAGGGATGAGTATCACAAAGGGCAGTAGAGTTGGATGTGAAGAGAAATGGCAGGAAGGACAGGGATGATCCAGGAGAAAATCAGGCAAGAAAACAAGTTTCACTAGTCACCTGTTTGGGTCTGTCTTGGTTCTCTCATCCTTCAGAGAGCAGCTTGCTCCTGCTGTCCAAGTGTTTTGTATATTTGGAGCTGCTGGTGGAGCTGAAGCTCTGAAGAAGAAGCTCTCTGCCTTGTTTCCAGCTGGCTGAGAGCACATCTCCCTGCTGTTCCCCTGCTCAGGAGATGCTTGGAGAGATGCTGGTGATGGACAGGACAGGTCTGTGCATAGCGGGCTGGAGGTTTGTCAAACAGCAAGGGAACAGTGACACTACTGACCCAGACAGACCCGAGCCCAGAGCAAGCTCCCTGTGTGCCTGGAAGCCAAACAACACCAGCTGGGAAGCCAGACCCACCATGGGTTCTCTCTGTCTCTCCCTCTCTCTCTCTTTCTCATTGCTATGACAGGTTGCTGATGATGGAGAAATGCCAGTTTGGTGGAGAACGGTGAGAAGGCAGAAGGCAGAGATGGAGCTGAAGAAGCCCAGGAAACCAAAGCCTCCAGAGCATCCGATTTATATTCAGTGTGCCAGGCTTTGCTTGCCACGTGCCCTGCAGACAGAGGATGAGCAGCACATACAGAAATTTTGGCATGGGCCTTTGGCTCCTCTCACCATCACCAGGTTTCACTGAGAAAGGGAGACTTGGAGAGCCACTGTCAGAGGAGAGTTCCTGCTGCTGTGAGGGGCAGCCTTAAAACAGCACTTGGAAACTGAGGAGGACAAACCCGCAGTGCCTGGGCAATGACTTGGTGCTTTTTGTAGCCAGGAGCTGACTTAGGAGAGAAAGTCCTGTCCTAAAGAATCCTATCACAAGCATCCTGCCTGCATCTGGAGGATGCTCCTGGAGAGGCAGGCACCCAGGCTGGGTGTTTTGCCATCTCAGGGGCCAGTCTGCCCAACTGTGACTCCAGTCAGCATCATCACGGTATCGAGCACTGTGGCTGGTTCAGCAGCAAGGACAGGCAATTGCGTCCACATCCTTCTGTCACTTTGTATTTGTGCTGCCAAGTAATCTGGTGTTGCACGCATCTGATATGACCAAGCACTTTGTGCTCACAAGGATCAGATTTTCAAAGCTATCAGCCTCCTAAATATGCCCATGGGTGACTAATGGCTTCTAAGTGCACTATGCTCTGAGAACCCTGAGACATACAAAGGGACTGAGATAAGACAGGAGAGCGAAAAGGCTTTGTATAATTTTAAAAAAAGCTGCAACTCTCTAGTGTTTTGAAAGAATGTGTCTAATGTCTAATATGAATTTCTAATGAAAAGAAAAACATGAAAGAAATGCCTTAAATATTTCAATGACTTTATCGATTGGTATTATAAAGTATATATTACTAAACCTTGTTCTGTTGTGGTTCTTCAGCAACTGATAAACAGAATCTTCAGCAAGTGTTCTCACAAGTTGTTTTTCTTTAATGTTCCCCTAGTTTGTGAAATGCAGCTCCGTGGGGCTCAGCTTACCCCTATCTACTTATCTTAAGAACAAAGAACCAAAATATCACTGTAGCAGATACACAAATCGTCTCAAATAATATCCTTCTGCTGGGCTTAAAAATAGAAATAAATCATCGCAAAACACGGTCATCATCAATGGCTGGAACAAAAATAGAACCATTGCTACATGCCTTTTTAAAAAAATTACTATTCAAATTTAAAGGTCATCAAAATCCAGTTTCGCTGTTTGCTTTAAAAGCTCAGGTATCAGAGGAGTCTTGGTCAGAGCAGAGATAAGGCCTTTCTCACCACAAATGGAAGTTGATGTAAGTAACAATATCCATGTCTCTGACCTGTGACAGGCACCAAGCTGGTGCATGAGGAAGAAACTACAGTTCCGAATCACCGTGAAGTCAGCAGAAAATCTTTTCCAGATTGTTTTTATCCCCAGCTGGGAAATGTGGTGAAATTTAGAATTCCCTCATGCCTCACAAAAATTGGTGGTTGAAGTAGCTTGTCTATAAATAATTTAAGTTCCATTTATATGGAATGAAGATTCCAGTATCTCACCAGGTCATCATAAAGACAATCAACAGCTTCTATTCTGTTACATCACAATTCCCTGTGGAAATACCCTTTTTTTGTCCTTGAGACATGGTGTTGAAGTCTTGATGTGAGCAGGCGTGGGATGCAGGGCAGTGGTTCTGCTGAGCCATCAACTTGGCTTCAAAGCTGCATGCTGAAAAAACCAAACCTCTCAATCTGCCTGCGTCTGGGATATGTTACAGAAGCAAGGGAATTACATTAAATGGTCTTAATAGAGTCCAGAGAGTCAATAATTTCAATGCTGGTTTCTTTTCGAGCTGGTTTTTAATTTGTCATTACTTTTTAAATGGGTTTGCTTACGGAATGGTGTAATTCAGGTACGGGCTAGGAATCCTGGGCTGTTTCCTACAGAGCTGCAATGAGACCAAATCCAATGAACCACCATTTCAGATATCCCAGAACCCTCTCTCACATAACTGGAGTGTCTCTAGTGCACAGTGACATGCCCAGCTGTCATCAAAACCTGGGGCATAGAAGTGCTAATAGCTTTCAGTAGGTCTGATGAGATATCACACTGCAGCAGCAGACACAGGAAAACGCATGACTTCTATTAATTTCAGATCATCTTAAGGATCTCTGGGCCAGCTATGCCATGGAGAAGTGTATTATTTCTCCAAGGGCTGCAGAATCTGTGATGGTGGAGATGGAATTCAGATAAGCACGTGTTCCAGGCACACATCTGAAAATAGTCTTGTGAAAAACTTGGATTGGCGTTAAGCAACTTAACAGAGGGCAATGCCAAATTGGAATCATCTTCTCACAATTGCTCACGACTTTACCTTACTCAGTGACTAGCACAGCATGTAATTCTCTAGGAGCAAGGTGTGAGTGTTTGGGAAATCTTTATATAATCTATGAAAATTGGAAGGAAAAGATTAAGAATGTGAATTCTTTATGGGGATGCTGTGAGGTCTGTTCCTGTTGATGGAAGGTGCTTTAAAGAGAGCAGAGGTGACCTCCACGAGTGCCTGGGAGATTGGGGTAGGAGGAGTTTTATTGGAAGTCCAAGCTGACCTTGGGGATGTGGGGCAGCAGGGCATGGGAGGCCACCCCCCTGGCGTGGTGGAGGGTCTGGGTGCTTTCCTGTGAGCCAAAGATGGGCCACCAAAGAGCACAAGGGTGAGTCACCACCAGCTGAGGGCGAGTCTGGCAGAGACTTTTGAGAAGTACCTTCACTCTTTGTGTAGGCTTGAATTCAAACCTTTCTTCTGAGCTGGCTCCACATCCTGTCCTCTCTGTGCACTGAAAGAGAGAGAGTTCAAAAACAGTTACTTAACGTTTCTCTTTGGATGTTCTCTTAGGTTTATACATCTTGGAAGAGGGAGTAGAAATGTGCACATGGAATTTCCTAGCTGAACTCTAGCATGGGATTCATGTGTTCTCACCAGAATGACAATACAGGTACCCTACTTTGCTATTTTCTTTGAAGACTACAGGAAAAGAGAGCCTGTGGAAAACGGTCTCCCACCTGGTAGGGAAGACTCTGTGAGATGGAGCCGGGAGCTCTTCTGGATTTTGCAGGTGTTTTTGCACACCCTACACCCCGACAGTCCCACGTCACGCCCTGACCTCGTTCTGCTCTCTCTCGTGTCTGCTGGACACAGCAAATGACTCTGACTCCAGTTCCTCTGTGTCGCAGCTGTTTCTGTGACACCCAGTAGATGGTGCCACCAAGTAGCGCATTTACATGAGCAGTTTCTTATCGGAGGCGTTTTAAGTTTACTTCAATCACTGCACATGTCTCAGGATCCAGCAGAATTCCTTCCTTCCCCCACTGCAAAGAGGTTTTCCCCGAGGCTTTTGGATATTGTCACAGAAAACATTTATACTTTAGTTTTCCCCTGTTTTCATCATGTCATCTAATTAGCATCATTTTTACTGTATAAATATTTTTTTAAAAAAACAAACCTAAGGTGTGATCATTCATTTTTGAATTTATATAATTTCCCTGGCTTTTCCAGTTTTTTGAGTAAAATTCAGTGCTCAGATTTTTTACTGGGACAGAGTCTATTGTTGGAAAACTCCTGTGGAACAACTGGTTCTGGATAAGAAATGTTAGGAGTGACTCAGTGCTCAGCACCCTCGGTCAGGTCTTGAGAATCTTCTCTCTATTTTCCACCCCCTTAGCAGCACATTTGCAAGTGAGAGATCCACTGAAGGTTCTGCCCCTGGCCAGGCTGGAGGTTTGAGAAACTCATTTCTTGTAACCAGAGCTGGCAGCAAAGGAGCAAATGGTGAGCTCCATTTCCATCTTAGATGTCTTCTTCTGCACCAGCCCCCAAATGAGAATCCCTCCTGTGCAGCACAAATGCTTTGATAATTCAGGCTGTCAACTTGTCTGCAAAAGCCAGAAAAAGAGATATGAGAGAAGGCTCCCCTGTGGGTAAAACGCAATACTTAATTCCTGATCCTTTGTTTGCTTTTTTTGTTGGAAGTTTCACCTGTGGAGCATTTGGTTTCCTGTGTCTCAAAGCATGGCTTTCCTTTTGCAGGCTGTTTAAATATTTACCTTCTCTGCCCTTCCCATCCCACCATACTTCAAACCAGAGAAGGGAACATTTATCCACATGCAGCCTGCAAGGTGCTTTGTCTGAGTGAGTAACAAATATGTGCAGTTTAATAAAGACCGGAGTTTTCAGTCTTTGAGAACATGTGTTACAGCCTCAATTTGGAATAGGTGATGAGGTGATTACTAAACCCTGGTTGCCATGGGGAAAGGGAGGAGGGTGATTGCTTTTTGATGGAAGAAACTAAGAGGCACCAACAGTAACTTACTGCTAATACACACTCAAGGTGCACTTGGCATCAATGCATCTGGTGGGGAGCAGCAGTCAATCTTACTAATGTCTGAGGAGTCAGCTTTAGCAGCACCAGTTATTGATGCAGAAGGTCAGCTTTTTGTGGCTGGTCATTCCTTGCAACCTCCCTCGAGTTTGGTGTGACTGTGGGAGTGACTCCCGCAAGGGCGCTTGATTGAATTTGTGAGCGGTTCAGGGGTACTCACGAATCGAGCAGACATTGGCCACCTACAAACAGGAGTAAGGCATCAGTACAAAATAGGATCTGGAGGCTGAGGGATTCTTAATAAGGCAGATTATTGTGCTGGTGTGCTGGAGAGCAGCTCCTGCCTTAAAATTCCGGGGGCTTAGAAGGAAAGCTGCAGAGTGTTGGGGCTGCTCCTGGGGATGCAAGGATACCCCAGCTGAGTGGTGCGTGCCAGAGGGTTTCTGTCTCTGTTTTGGTGCTTGGAGCACAAGGAAGAGGTTGGCTTCTTGAATAGATACACCAGGCTGGACTCTTCCCAGCCTGGGATAAAGCTGCAGTAATCCCTCCCCAGGAAAAACAGTCAGGCAAGGGGAATATGAGAAGGGAGTGAGACTCTGGCAGTGCAGAGGTTGATTTCCACCACTTTGGTGATCATTTCTATGGAGACCTCATGGAATCCTCGGCTGCTGGCAGCTGTGATACCCTCTGCCACCACCTCACAGCCCTTGGGAAGGCATCCTGACATTGGCACCTTGCCAGGGCACAGCTTGGTCTGGGAAAGCCACACCAAACTGGCTGAGATGGGGCCGAGCATTTTTTCAGGCGCTTGAGGGTGACAGAGGGGCTGGGGCAGGTGGTAACTGCTCTGTAGGCTGGTGCTGAGAAGCTCTGAGCACCTTCACCCTTTCCTACCCCCATCTCCTGTAGAATGTGGCTGAGGGCTGCCCCTGGTGTTTTGTTTCTCTCTAAGAATGGGAAGTATGTTGGGTGTAACTATTGAAAATATGGGCTAAGTCCTGCCTTCTGTACCTGTTGTCCCCCAGGAATTCTGGGGGGTTCCTTCGTGGGTAGCAAACCAGCCTGTTTGCCCTGGGTCACTGTGGGTTTTCCACCTTGCTCTTTTTCTCTTCTTGGTGCTTTCCACGTTGGAAATAGCTCCCAAATAGCCAGAGTCTTTGGAATGACACTTGTCTTGTCATCGTCCTTAATGATCAGACAGCGATGGAGACACATCACTGTAATTGTGTTTGTCTCCTTCACTGGCTTTTCCTTGTAAATTTGTTCCTTGCATTTGTTTCTGGATGGCAGATGTGTTAATGGCTGGGCAGTTTAATGTGTTTATCTTTTGTGTGCTGTATATTTTGGATATCGAAGCAGTGAGGAGAGATAAGTGTGAGGAAACCACTTCTGCATTAATGCCAGCAATTCTGACATTATAAATATATATGAGAGAGTTTCCGTGATTATATTTTAATGTTTTGTTTAATGCATTGACTCTCTGGAGACGAAACAAGAGAAAACCTCATTTGTATAATTTAAATAGCTAGCAATAAAAATAGGAGAAAAGAAAGGACCAATTAAATAGCCATGCTTTCAGACCCATGCAGATCCCATTCCCTTTGAAGGTCCAGTCCCTGCAATGGAGCCTGTGTGGCTCCAGACCCTTCTTTCCTGGACAGAAGCCGTGGGCTGTGCAGCTTGTGGCACCAGGCTCCTGGCATCTCCTCAAGGATGGCAGGACGGAGGGAAGTTAAGTCTCAGCTCATGTGATGTTACAAGGGAGGTTTGGAGAACATTTTCCATTTGAGAAACCATGAAAAGGACAGCAGGGACTGCCAGGGGCAGTTGTCCTCCCCGTCCCCTGTGTGGACAGCAGACCATCCCATAGTAAGAGGTGAGGCATGTAAAATAAGACAAATTTGTGTAGTCCCTATGTTGATTGTTTGGTTCTTGAGCAGTTCCTCCCAGCAGAAGTGCTCACCTGCGGTTACTCAGTTTAGGTACCTTCTTGCTGCTTCACAATCTGTGTTGTAACTCTGTGTCTGTGTCCAGCTCTTTGCTCAGGGTTGCACTCCATCATCTCACCCGTTTATTTGCAGATTTCTCTTATCTAGCACAGCATGCCAAGGAACAAAAATCACAATTCCTAGCTTTTCTCACAGTTCAGGGAAGGACTTGGGAAAGAAAGCCCCAACAAACCCCACAAAAATAATCTATCAAAACATTTCCCATGGGCAAAGGCTGCTGGACCAAACATGCTGAAGCTTATCAGCACAAATGAAACACTGCTTTTCTCTTTCCCACTCCTTTTGAATTCTCTGACCAGCACTGCACATCCCTGGTCCCCCGGGGCAGGACACAGACCTTCATCAGAAAGTGCCATGCCCTGAGAGTTTCCTCCAGTCACTTCTAATTGCCAGCATGAGAGGAGTCTGTGGGTTATGGCCCTTATTTCTGTGCTACAAGAGCAGGCAGCAGAGATTCCCTCTGGTTTAGCACCTTCAAGTCTGCAGATAAGAAATTTAAGGTCTTGCTGTCTAGTTGTGTTGTACCTTTGCAGCCAAGGCAGCCTGGAGCGAGGAGCTTTCCACATGTCTTGGCAGTGCCTCTCTTGGCTTCCCTTGGCTGTGGGTATGGAGGAAGGGGAGCTGCTCCACTGCCACTTTCAGACCCCAACATCCTCCACTGCCCGCCTGTTTTCCCAAGTTTTGCTTTTTGCTTGATGAAGCAAAAGAGTGGGAAAGAGTTGTTTGCTGCTTCTAGGAGTTCTGGCTTCCAGTTCTGGCACTGAGCCTTGCAGAAAAGCTTTGCTGTTTCCATGACAAATTTGGGAGCTTTCTGGCTTCTGGGCTATCGTGCCTGGACTTCAGGAAGAGAATTAAGGAGATGAGATCAAAAAGAGTATTTTGTTATTTGAGAGCGAAGACTTTCCCATCCTACTCAGTCTCCCCATGCTGTGCTTGCAGATGCAGAAACGTGGCTGCTGTAGGTGTTTTCCTTCCAGGATGTGTGTCTGTACATCTATTTGAATCTCTCACAGTTGGTCCTGTGTGACATGGTCTTGATTAAGCCATGAATTTCCATTCACAGCCTGTGATCACACAGATATTCACCAGCTTTTGGAGAGACCGTGGTGTTTTAAACTTGATATGCCTACACTGTTAATTGGGAAGTATATCCATATGTATGCAGTCCTTATTTCAGAAGTCTACAAGAACAGCTCATACAGATAAAAAACTATTTATTCTTTATTATCTGAATTTTTGCTGTAAGAAGCTGCACATCATCAGGACTGTGTCATTCCCAGCAAAAGGCAGCCTCAGGAAGCAGTTTAAAATCTCTCACACTAAATTGCTGGAGGACACACTTGCCCATTTTGGCCCCTGACAGTCTGTGTGGAGCAAGCAGATGGCCAAAAAAATATCCAGCCTCAAGACCTGAGGGTATTAAAAGCATTAGCAAGAATTTCACCTTTCCGCAGGGAGAGAAAAGAACACATTGCAGCTCAGACCTCTTGGAAAGACCTAATGTGGTATTTATTTCAGATATAAATTTGCCTGTATAAAAATGACACCTTTTTACTCAGCCTGGGGTGCCAGGTCCAGCTCTCACTTGTAAATTAGGAGTAGATCCATTAAGGCTATGGAATTACAGCAGCTGATGTGACAGCAGCCTCACCTTGGCAGTATTTCATTCACTGTGTGCTTCACTCTAATCTCCTGCGGGTATGAATCAGAAGAAACTCTGCTGAAGCCAACAGTGGTGGAGAGGGAATGAAAGAGAAGCAGGATCTGCACGTTTTTGGGGAGCAAGGAGCCTGGGCACGCTCTCCTGCCACAGAGGAGCAGCATCCCCACTGCCCCGCTGGGCAGTCGGAGCCGTGCTGCAGAGGTGACATCAAAAATGTTTTTGCACAAACTCTTGGTCGCTGTCTCGTGTTGCTGCGTGGATGCGCCTCTGCACCTCGTCCCTGATGTTCCGGGTCACCACGTGGACCTTGCAGGGCTGGCTGTCCCCCCACAATCTGCTTCCCCTCCCACTCACAGAGGAGCAGAGTGCAGCCTTGCCCCTGCCGTGAGGATTTAGGAGGAGGATTTTGGATACTTTTGACATTACAAATCCTTTCCTTGATGCATTTCTGCCAGGGGCTGTGTTGGGTTGTCAGCTCTGCAGGAGAACATCCCACCTTCGTGGAAGCTTTATGAGCCAGCCCACTCCAAACACCAACCTGTACTGAGGGGCAGTGCAGGAACTTACTGTTTGCTCCCGTGCTACCAGAGCCCAGAACAGTCTGACAAAGCAGAAGTTCAGAGTGGAGCCTTAGGAATTCCAGGTTCAGTTCTGAGCTGAGGGAGGCAATTAGGGAGGTGACTGAGTCACAGTCCCTCAGCAATTATGCTGCATCTCAGGTGCAGGTACCACTTACTTGCTGCTGGTTGTGCACAGTCACGCTGGAAAAGGTCTTCCTCCAGGCATGTGACTTTGTGAGATCCTTGGGCTGCCTCTGGGACTGATTACAGCAGATTTAATAGTGTTATTAGTTTAGCCAGTGAGACCTTTATCAGAAGAGATTAGCAAGTGGATGAGAGCTTTAATATCCTTGGCAGATCTATTTCTCCCCTAGTAATTGCCTTAAAATGGTTTTATTTCACTGGCTGGACTTTCTCTCCTTCCCCTTTTTATCTTTTAGCTTATTTCCTGAATGTTTTGCCACATTTTCCTTCCTCACACTAAGAAATAGCAGCTCACGACTTGTGAGCTCTGGGTAATGGGATACATCTGCCTAAAGACTCATTCATAAAGCCCTTTAATTCAGCAGCTCCGCTCTTGTGGTGAATGGCTGAGGACAGGAAAGCGGGGGTTGATGAAAACACCTCAAGTGGAAAATTAAGAAAGGCAGAGACTCTGCAGCACCTGGGGCAGCAGCCTGCACAGCCGGGGATGCTGGTGCTTTTGTTTGGAGGTGCTTGGTCAGCCACAGAACAGGGGCAGGGGGAGGCCACTGCTCACTGCTCTGCAGATTGGCCCCACAGAGCCTGGCAGAGGGCTGTGGCTGGGAAATGCCTGCCAGGTAAAGGAATGATTTAAGTTTGGTGATTTTATCCTACAGTGCACACAGCATTTTGTGCTCCTCAGCACCATAAAACCTCACAGAGACAAGGGTAAGGTACGTGAGGACAAGTTGTTTCATGTGCAGAAATACTTCATGTGTATTTTTAAAAATAAATTATCCTCAGGTAATTCACCCACCCTGCAGCGTGCAACATAAACCAGTTGTCTTAGAGTGCAATGAGTTAAGGAGGAAAAGGTTGAGTGTAGACAATGTTTAAAATTAAAGGTCACCAATTAAAGGTCCATGAGATTTTGCCTTCTCCCCATGGGATGAGGATAATCACAAGGTAATCAGTACCCCCTGCTCTAGCAGTCCTGAGCCAGCTCCTCACCGGAGCACTCTGGACATTGATTTCTTCTGGGGGTGTCCTGCAATCAGCAAGAGACACCAAACAGGAGCACTCTGGTGTAGACTCCTCACTTGGAAAAATGTTCTCTGCAAGTGCTGCATCCATCTTTTTTGCTGAAATATTTTAAAATATTTCCTGGTTGTTTCAAGTGAAGGAGGAAAAAAATCCCTAGATCAGGGCAGCCAGGAGCCTCCTTCGGGGTCTGGCAGAGGAGCCTGGGGGTGGCAGTCACATGAGGCTGCACTGACTTTGCAGCTGTGTTGTGTCAGTTCTGAGTCTGAGGGCTTTGCCTAAAGATGTTTAACAGGCAGAGAAAGCAACTACTGCGCTTCCTGTGCCCCTGGGCTGAACTAACCAGTAGTCATTCATCCCCAGAAATTTTGGGAAAATCTTGTACGATACCTATATGTGCCAGGCAAGCAGAACTTTCCCAGAGGGCTCCGCCAATCTCTTTGGTTGTACCTGCTCATAGCTGCTCTTTCATTTGCTGTTCTAGCAGCTCCAGTGATTTATTTTCATGACAAATATAATCACAAATGTAAACTGAGGTTCGGTGGTTTTTCCTAGAAGATTCTCACTGATACTTCTCTGTTTCTCTGCAAGGGCATCACAACGCACTGGAAAACCAGGCAAGTCCTGCAGTCTCCCTGTTCTTTTAGATATTTCACATCAGAAGAGCTCAGGTGTGTTTTGTGTGCGGGATGTGCTGTGGTGGAATGCAGAAGGAATTGTGCTGGGGCTGCTGGTGCTGTGGATAACTTGCCAGCCAGCTTCCATCCTATTTTGAATGCCAGCATCTGTAAGAATAATGTGTAAAATACCAGCAGGCAGGAGTTTCCCTTTGGAAGGCATTCTTCCTTCTGGGATGTTGCAGTAAAAGTGCTGACCCCTTGAGAGGGCTGATGAATATTAGAAGAGGGATGGATCTGTTGACTCTGTTGTGTTGCACTGGAGTGGGCACCATGCACCATCCCCTGGGGCTCCTCAGCTCTCGCTCTGGAAGTGCCTGAGTGAGCATTTCTCAGCCTGCACTGTCAGCGTTAACGTGCCCTACCTCCAGGTGTCTTTGTGTCTTGCAAAGTTTTACCGTTGACCAAATTATTCCAGGTCTGAAATCATCCTCTGCTCTTGCCTTGCTCTTTAATGTGGAGGGATTTTTCATAGGTATGTAAAGGCAAGGTATTGAATAGACCAAATGATGCTCAGCCCAGCAGCCAGCTCCCAGTCACGGTGGGTAGCACGTCCTGGGAAGGAGCAAGAGTGGAAATTACAAGTTATGTACCCAATGTACTCTAGCTCAGAAGTTTCATCATTGTTTTAAATAGCTGCTGATGGCCTTTTCTCCTGTGAGTGGTCCTCTCCTCTTGGACACTTTTCGTTGCTTTCAGCCCTCACCATTTCCTCTGCCTGTGAGCTCAGCATCTTCCACAGTGTGAGAAGAGGTGCTGCTTGGCCTCACACATCCTGTGTAATCCTCTCACTGGCTTCCCCTGAGTATTTTTTAATAAGGAACAGTGATTCATCGATCTCCATACGAGGGCTATGTAGCAGTTGTGGTTGCACGTACCTTGATGATACCTGGTATGAAAGACTGTCTCTTTTCCATCTCCCCAGTGGTTCCCAGAAAATAAACCTGTTGCATCTTCAAGGCAGTACTGACAGTACGAGAACAGGTCATGGGATATGCCTGAGAGGGTTACTGAGCAGCAGCTGCCTGTAAGTCCTTGCCACAGCAAATGGATTCAAGCACTGGCACAGGCTGCCCAGGGCAGTGGTGGAGTCCCCATCACTGGAGGGATTTAAAAGATGTGGCACTTGGGAACATGGTTTGGTGGGGGCTTGGCAGTGCTGGGTTAATGGTTGGACTCGACGATCTCAGAGGTCTTTTCCAACCTAAATGATTCAGTGATTTTGAGAGAGGCTGTTCTAAACATCCTATTTCTGTAATGTGGTAAAATGCCTGTATTGATTTAAACAGCACAGCAGAGAAGAAAGACCCATGGGGGAAGAGTGGGACTGAGATACATTAGCAGGATTGCTGTGGGAAAACATTGTCCTTGAAGCACCAAAAATTCACATTTCCAGTCTGTCTGTGCACACTTAGAGAGAAACACATTTCCTCAACCACACACCGAGTGCGAGACGTTCAGCTCGAGCTCCTATGAAGAAACCGTCTGTGTTCACCAGCCAGAGCCGTGTCCGCTCCTGATTCCTCGAAGGACCAGGACTCCCTCGAACATCTATCAAAGCACCTGCCATCTGAAACGAGGACCTTGTGTGGCCTGGAGGACACTCAGATGTCCTGTCAGCCCTAAATATAAAGAGATCTTTCATCAGATAGGAGAGGGAAGAAGCCACCTTCCCGAATGCTGAGGTTTCACCTCTCTGGGATTCAGGATGAGTCAGCCAGGCACTGCTGCATTCCACAGACCTGTTCAGGTTAATAAAATCACTGCCAGAGCCCCGGCAGCTCACAGGATGCTGTGTGGCTTCCACATTGACGTCACTGTTTCTCATTTACCCTCGGGTGAGAGTGACCGAAATCCATTACTACCTGGCAGCCACTGGGTAAAGCCCTGCAAAAGAAATCAGCGCTCTGCACAGCAAACAGGTGTCGGCAGCACAAAAGGAGCCATTCAGATCAGCAGGGCAGGAGGGGATTTTTCATCAGGGGAGTGAAGACATGAATGGGTCATTAGAGAGAAGGGAATTCACAGGCAGAGAATGATAACAGGGATAAGCAGGGGGAGATTTCGCTGTAGAGACAGTGGAGAAGTGGTTGGAGTGTGGGGGATAGAGAGGAAGCAACCAAGGAGACAAAGAGGAGTTAAGTGAGGAATTCAACTTTATTATAGGAAAACAGGGACACTGAATGAAACTGGAAAATACATTTAAAAGTGTGAAGAGGAGATAACCTTGCCCAGTGGAAGTGACTTTTGCCACAGTGAATCTCAGTGGCCAGGAGTGCTGTGGGGCTGGAGGAAGGCACCTGCATCAGGAGGCGAAGGCCCAGGTATGCTCAGGAGAATACTGATATTTCTCCTGAAATTTCCCTGGTATTTCTGCCTCCATGGAGGGTACAGAGACTTCCAGGCAGGACCCAGGCGTCAGGTCATGAATTCAGAGAAAAAAAATTCTCCTCTGGGATATTTTAAAATATGGATATCTTGCATCTTTGGCTTCATCACTTGATCCTGTCCATTTTCAGAGCCAGGCCACCACAGGGAATGGAACTGTTCTGGCACCTCCGTGGTCCTTTCATTGTAGTTTATTCAGGGCAGGATTAAATACACAGGTCAGGGCAATGTAGGGGTTACAGTATCGTGTTACATTTGGTCTGGGGATAGAGAACATCTTTTCACAGACATGGAATCAGTGGGCATTCAGAGCGAGCTTTGATGCTCCTCAATCTGCCACATTTTGCCAGCCCTAAAAATATGCCTTGAAAGAGAACATAAAATCTCTGCAGGCTTTTCTCCACAGCTACTAAAAGATCAGGCATTAGGTACACTCCTATATCACCTGCAAAAATGCAGATGTTCTCATCTCTAGCACACATAAAAGCCATAAATCTGGGTAGTTGTAATATCTTGTTCGTTCATATAAAGAGAATACAAATTGTGGATGGCACTGCCTGGTGAGGAGGAATCTTTCACTTACCAGGCAGGTCACTGTTAATATTAAATGCTATTGAGTGATCATTACAAGGGTTAGGTTGAATGGCTATTTTCTCTTCTCCATTTTTTTGCCAACAAAAAGCCTCCTGGAAGGCAGCAGGATATTATGTGAAACTTAGATTTCCTTAAACACCCTTCCCTTGTTCAGTAATAATAATAAAAAAAGCCCCCAGTCGTCAGAAGCCTGAGTTCCTTTAAATTCAAAATGCTGTATTCAGTCTGGGGTTTGCTAAGAGGGCAGATCTGCTGTGCCAGGTGCTGGGGCATGGGCTCTTCTGGCACCAGGAGAAGGTGCACATCCTCTCACCCCCGGCCTCGGGCAGGGAAGGGGTTAATCTCTGGTATCATTCCAGCCTTTTGGATCTTTATTGTATGTTTTTTGCCTCCTACCTGTTGCCTGGTCTGATGTGTTTTCTCTTAGATCTTGGGGAGAAAGGTCTCCTTTGTGCATGCAGATCCAGCACTCAGAACAACAGAATGCTCAAGCTTTACTGGAGTCTTTCAATGCTAACATAATAAAAGTATACCATTTATTTATCAAAGTCTCCTTTAAAGGAGAAGATGGACGAAATAGGTTTTAACCTACTTGTGATGCTCAGGAAAAGCAAGCACTTCGGTTCGCTCCTTCCCAGACAAATAGCATTGCATTAGTTGTTTCTGATTTTATTAGCTATAAACCACTTTCTATTTTTATTTTCACATGCCATTGACTTTGTTTGGTACAGACACAGCTGAACAAGGCTGGTTTTTCAAGTGCAAATCATGTTAATAGATGCCCAGTTCTTTCCACTCCACACACAGGAACACTGCTGTAAGAAAGAGAGCTGATGCCCAAAAAAAAAAAATTTTCCTGTTTCATTTCCTAAATCACCTCTGAGGCCACATTATCCCTTCTGAATTCCCAAATGTGGAATGGTGATGGTTGCTTTAGTACTTCTGGCACAGTCTCTTCACATAAGGAGAATTTATCTGCGTGGAGGAGTGAAACAATACGAGCAGACAACGAAATTTCAAGTGGTAAAGTGTGTGAAATTCTCCATTTACTATTACTTTTTATGATGCTGTTTCCAGCTTTTCTTCACTGCTTGCAACTACAACTGATGGATTTGGAGCAGAGAGCGCCTCTTATCACTGCTCTTCATCGGCAAGTGTGAGCAGCAGCAAGCAGTCAAATCGTTGCTGTATCCAAACAGCATCTCTGCATCCAGGGACTGAGCTGCAGGGAGAGCTCCCTCATTGGGAACTTGATCTGTCTAATTATGTGACTGTTGACTGGGCAACGGACTGCACATCCAGTTGTCCCCCCAGTAAAAAATAATTTGTCTTAAAATTTCATCTGAGTTAAAATACATCATCTTTTTATCTCATTACCTGTTTCTTTCTCTGTCACAGCATTTTTGAACTGGTATCAAGAGTTATCAGAAGAAAGCTCTTTTCCATCATTAAAACACCAGGTTCAGAAAGATCTCTACAGTCCTTAAATGCAGATGAGGGTATGAGTGGCACTTCCTGAGCAGAATTACAAGGAAGTGTTCTCACTGGAGACAGTATTCAGAGGTGGATGCTGGCAGGAGTTCAAGTGTCCACGCTTGTTCTTATGGCCATGACTTCCCTGACATCTCCTGCCCATGGAGGGGGTGGTGGAGGGTCCTTTCCCTGCAGGGTCCACTGAACTCCGGTAAGAGAGCAGCTCTGGGACTGAGGGATGAGTTGTCCCTTCAGACAGAGAGAAGTTAAAGAGAGAGACCATCCTTTGGTGGTATTTGCTCTTCATTTCCTTGGCTGATCTGTAGAGGTTCCCAACGAAGCAATAGCATATAGGGTTGAGGCTGGAATTGGTGAGGCCAAGCCACTGGGCGAAAGGTCTGAGCTGCAGGACCCAAGGAGAAGGAGTCACATCCTGCAAAGATTTGGGGATGTTGAAATCAATCCAGATGTCCATCAGGTAGACGGGCAGCCAAGAGATCGCGAACAGCAGGACCAGGGCCACCACCATCTGTGCCACCTTCCTGCGGATCTTCAGCCTGGAGGCCGGCAGGGATCGGTTCAGGGCAGAGCTCTCCTTCAGCTGGCTGCTGCGGCTCCACAGCCGGCGCACCGTGAGGAAGCAGATGACCATGTTGAACAGGACGGGCAGGCAGTACAGGGCACAGAAGAGCAGAAAGTTGTAGGCTTGCTTGAGCCTCTCCTGAGGCCAAATCTCCCTGCAGATGGAAAACACCAGGGGCAAGCCCTCCACCACCCCGATCTCATCCCGTTTGTTCATGAAGATGAGAGGCATGCATATCCCTGAGGACAACAACCACACCACCAGGATGGTGCTGAGGATCCTCTTCTGGGTGAAGAAAGACCGGGCGTTGAGCGGGTTGTGCACGCTGTAGTACCGGTTCACGCTGATCACGGTCAGGCTGAGGACGCTGGCGGAGACAGAGACAGCCTGGATGAAGGGCACTGCCCGGCAGAGGAAGTCCCCGTACACCCAGGCTTTGTAGATGAGGTTGCCCACGGTGATGGGCATGCAGATGCACACCACCATGAGGTCACACACCGCCAGGTTGATGAGGAGGCTGCGGGTGGCGCTCAGGCTGGACACCCGACTCCGGCGCTTGCGGGTCAGCACTCTGATGGACATGATGTTGCCCACGAAGCCCACCACGAAGGACACCAAGTACATCACTGTGAGGCTGATGGTGACAGGCTCCTTAGCGAAGAGGAAGAGCATCTTCTCCAGCTCTTCCCACCCCAGCTCCTGGCTGCCATTCCAGGGCCCGCCTTGGGTCTGGTTCTCCTCCTGCCAGAGCTGCAGAGGGTCGGGGGGGGGCCCGGGTTCTGGGGGGAACGAATCCATGGCTGAGTCCCCGCCGGGCAACCTGGGCTAACGGGGCAGAGCCTGCTGCGCTGCTTCCAGTGCTCCGGACATGGTGAGCTGGGATCAGCCCCGCCTGCAAGAGAGAGT
>VZTF01004912.1:731996-800944 GCA_013397755.1 Cnemophilus loriae | reverse complement strand
CAGCCCCGCACACGCTGCACACCCCGCACGCCCCGCGCACGCACAAAGCCACACACAGAGTCCTGTTCTGCGACCCCCGCGCACGCACACACGCGGACCCCGACAGACCCTACACACACCCCTCAGCGCACATGCACGTCTGTAGAGCCGCACACTCTGTGCACTCTCCCCTTGCACACACTCGGCTGCACGCACCTTCCTACAGGTGCCTTGTACACCCGCAGGCACCCTGAGCATCCATCGCCCCGCTCCCTCCTCACCCCCACCCTCGCCCGCACCTCTGCGTGTCCGCGCACGCTTCGCACCCCCAGACCCTTCCCGTGCACCCCTCCGCGCACACGCGGCTGCGGCTCAACCCCCGCAGCCCCTTAGCGCCCCAAGAACACACACACCTCCCACTCTCCCCCCGCAAAGGAGCCCCCTGCCCCTCCGCCGGCAGCGCTGGCTGGGGCAGCCCCGCGCCCGGCTCGGGATAGGATAAACTGGGACGAACCCAGCCGAGCCCTTGCCCAGGCCGGCCCGGGATAGCCTGAGCCGAGCCCAACCGTGCCAGCCGCCCATCCCGCCTGGCGCCGAGAGCCCGGCCCTGCCGCGGTGCTGAAGGGACAGCTCCGCCCGGGCCGGGCAGGGACCGGGCACGGGCCGGGCAGGGACCGGGCGGGGCTGGTACAGTCGTGGGCTATTCCTGATGGTCCCTGGGTTCAGCTGTGGCAGAGCAGGGAGGGACCCGGGCGCTTCACTTCTACTCTAACATCCCCCACCACCCTGAGTTTCTGGTGGATCCCGGCACGCCAAGGGTTAACACCAGCACAGGTGTGATGGGAACTCACCCGAACGAGGAGCGCTGCACAAAGAAACGCAACTTCTAGTGTTTTCCATTAAATTGAAGCAATGGGGGAAAGGAACGTTTATGGGAAAAGTCTCTTGAAAAGTTGAAGCGCTTGTTTGGGGAGCAAGGTTGGTTTGTAAAATGGAACTTTTAGCTGGAGGTGCTCAGAGGATGCCAGTGTACCACAGGGGAAAATGTTTGATGAGAGGAATTCATGCCTCTGCCTGAGATGTTTAGTTTTTATTCTCTTTCTTTGCCTTCTCTGAGGGAGAGCAAAGCAACAAATACAGCCCAGTGGAGGCTGGTTGTCACTGAATGGTGAATGCCCTTGATTTCACTGGGAAATTCCCCGTCCTTTTTATTCTATGCATGTGAAAGAATAAAGCAAATATTTTTGGTCAGCCTTACGTGAAATGAAAGAAAGATCAGTGGTGGAGCTACACTGGGGGGGTGGCAGGCGAATGTGACCAGCCTGCAAACTTCTCCTGCGTGAGAATGCATTTGCTCTAAGCGTGTAACTGCTCATTCTCCTACAGTTTCGTGTACGTGTATTTATAGGTCTTCAGAGACAAACAACTTCCACAAACTAATTGCACAGTGTTGCCCAGAGCACAAGGTACACATTATTTCACGCAGTGAAATGCACGGATACTCCCACAGATCCCTAAAATCTGCTGCAGTTTCACAGCTGCTCCATAAGCAAATAGATCTGTTGCAATGAGGCAACTACAGAGACCAGTCTCGGAGCTGGCAGTTGGAAATCTCCACGCACTCGAGCCCTTGCCAGCTTCTGACAGCCTCCCTACAGCAGACCTGCCATTACACACGGAAAACACGGGATGGAGGTGTTTAAATCAACATTTTTAGTAGAGTATTAACAGAATACAAGAGAAGAGATTGCAGAAATGTGCCAGGGGTTGTTTTGTTCAGGTAGTTGCCTTCCAAATGTTCAAGCTAATAGATACATTTAACTTCTTTTTTTCTTCTCGGCGCACTTTATTTGTAACTCGCATGATTTACTGCTGAGGAACCTTTAGGACTTCAAGGCTAAATTACTAAGTTAATCAATGGTTCGATATAATTAGAACGAATCTGCTTTTGCATCCATTGACATAATGCACAAGTGCCAAGTCATCTCTAGCAGCAAATGACGAATCCATACGCTGTGCACAGCCGACAGAGAGCACCGGGCATTGATTATAACGAGTTCATTGATTCTAACAAGTTCAAAGTCACCAGACAACTCAAGATGGGGAATCTCCAGCTAAAAGAAATACCGCACCCTTTTCACATCGGTTAGCGTCTTATGGAACAGCTTTGAAGTGGAAGCTAAATAAAGTCCACTGGAGACAGGAGCCATCCTTCAGCAGCAAGGGCAATGGGCTGGGCTGTGATCATACAGCAAAGCGCATCAGAAATAACCCACTGGTCTCACTGGAGTTACAGCTGTGAACACCTGACCTGAGAGGAGTGAGTCAGCCACTTTGGGGCTTTGCCAGAATCTCAAAAAACCTCACATTTCCCATGCCAGCTACATGTGCCCAAACCTGCCCTGCCCACTGCGCATCAGAGTCCCGGGCCAGGGTAAATTTAGCTTCGATGTCTCAGCACAACCTCCCTGCTCCCACTGCAGCAGGAGCTGGGTGTCACACAGAGCCGCAGTGATGCTCTGCCTGTCCCAGCAATGGGTGTAAATGCAGGATACCCTGAGGATTTTCCAGCTTGTGCTGGACCTTCAGAGCGTGAAGCTAGAGCAAATCCTCTGGTTGTGCATCGACTTGCAGTAGCTCATGTGCTCTCCCCTCTCAAACTTTTCTCCCTGCTACCCAGACTCCCTGCCAGGATTTGGGGAATACACAGGCCTGTGTGACCCCCAATGCATCTGCATCCCTGACCTCTGTGACATGGCTGGCACCCCACCAAAGGGCTCTTGGCTTTCTCCCAGTGCACGTCCCGACATGCCTGATGTGTCTCAGTGTGCCCAGTTCGAGGTAAAGGCCTGTTGTGAGGATATAGCTGCTCTCTCCCCCTGTGCTTGCCCAGCAGGTAGGTGAGATGGGGTTTGCCCACTGCACAGAGGTGAAACAAAATTAGGGCTTGTCTCAGTCAAAAAAGGCTGGATTGGTGCTACCAGGACAGACTGCCAATGGTGCTGCTGGTGTTAGGTGAGCCACCAGCATGTTCCAGGGTGTTAGGGGTGAGCGCTGGCACTGGTGAAATTGTTTCCCACTCGATTTTACTGGGAGGTGCTGTTTAGACTGCCCTTGGAAAGCACTGGGTAAAACCTACCTTCATTGCCACTTACCCTCTCTGCCTCTCACATTTTCTGACCGATGGCACAGAGACAGGAGGACCTCGGGCTAAGGGAGATTCCCCCAGCCCTCACATCTGCCCCTGTGCCGTGCACACTCCTTCCCCCTCCCAGGACCCTGTTGGGGTGTTGCGTGTGAGCATTTCTGACGCTGAGATAACCACGAGTAATACTGAAACCCGGCTCTCTTGCCATCAGGAGAGACTAACATCACCGTGTGTTAACTCACACTGGATTAAAAAAAAACATCTACCCTTCTCTGGGACATTTTCTTATAAATCTCCAACCCGGCAACAAAACTCCCCAAATCCTTTGTGCCATCGGCCCGGGGATCTCTGAGCCGGCTGTGCCGCTCCCTCTGCTGGTGACTGCTCCGGCCCGGTGCCAGCGCTGCTCCCGCACCGCAGTTCTGGGGGGGACACGAGCTATTCCTGGCCCCGTGGTCCAGGTCCTCATCTCAGCTCCCGTGTGACATTCACAGATGTCAGCGCTTTGATGCTGCTGTGAATCCAGGAGGAGATAAGAGGCCGACACTGCTCACAATCAAAGGCAATACAAAGGAAATGCCAAGTGCACTTCAGATTCTTCGAAAATAAAATAGCGAAGCAAATAAAAAACATCTGGGAATTGATGTTTGTTGTTTGTAATTGCTTCCATGAGAGTGAAAATCTTTGTTCTCCCACTAGTCTTCCCTCAATCAAAGAATGGAATATTTAAACTATCTCCAGTGTCCTTTGGAGGATTTTAAATGGAGAATGTGTGCATTTTTATGTCTGAGAATATTCACTGGTCTGTTTTCATAGACAGATATGTGCCAAATTCCATATCTTCTGTCCTTTTTATTGGATGCCTTTTAGATTGAGTGCTCTGGAAATATAGTGGCTGAAAGAAAAAGATAATTTTGCACAGAAGAATTTGTCTAATACAGTGTTCACCAGCTCAAGAACAATGAAACACCATTTTGGCATTGGAGTGATTGAAAATTCTGTCTTTCAGATGTCTTTGCTTGTGGTTTGTGCGGAAGTTCAGGCAAGTAGCAGGCTGGGAAGGCAGGGCTAAACATGCTCCTGCAAAGCCCCTGTTTAAACCCAGGGCCACACCAAGCGAACTTGACCCTCTCTCATTAAATGGAGGATCCTAAACGGATGTGTAATGAGTAACGAAGTGAGTGTTTTAAGGAGAAATCAGTGCCGTGGTTCCCTAAATCACTGCAGAGAAGATTTTGAAGTGATAATGAGCATCAAGTCAAGCCTTTGAGAAGCTGAGAGAGCCAGGACTTGGCAGAGGAGGCAGCTGACACACAAAGCAGCCCTCTAACACTGCCTGCATTCATTCAGCCCTTCTCTCCCTGGAGCTGTGATCTAGGATCCTCTGAAGCAATAATGGGATTTCCTCCATGCCCACGTTTTGTGTGGTGCTCTCACCCTCTTGCTCAGTGCAGGCACCACAAACCCTGGGGAGAAATATTTAGAACCAGACTGAAAGCAAAGCCCAGATCGAGTAGGTTTGGTACTTGAGGAAATCTGGTGGTCTGAGCAGGTTTGTGGTGCTCCATTTCATCCTGTTATGACTCCAAGCAGTTTGCCACTGATGCTACCAAGGAGTGGTACTGCCAGGTGAAACGGCATTGTGAGCAGGGGCTGTTAAATCCTCCCTCCATCCTTCTACCTGCACGCTCCACATTTGAATATCAATACATCTTCCTCGGTGCTCTATACCCAGGTGCAACAGGCTAATAAAGGGCTTTTTAGATGACAAATCTTCCTGGGTTTCATCAGCTGATTGCCATCTGGGGGAAGTCTGACAAAGGCTTTAAATTTGCCACTGTTTTGCCTTTTCCCAGCTGCAGAGGCTTGCAGAGGGGAAATGCGGGGAGGCAGGAAGGAAAGGCTCTGCAGAAAAAAAACATTCTCAGGGCCCAGATCTGGTAGAGACAGAGAGGAGATAAAGATTTTAGAGACTACAATAGGAGGGAGTTTGTCTTTCTGAGCGAAATAACTTACTCTCAGCCTAGGTGATATTTTGCCAGTAGCTGTCACAAAGCAGATACCTCAGGGATCAGGTTGCAATAAGAATTAAAACTTGAGCACATTTGCAGCAAGGGCTTAGTGATCAGTCAAGTGTTACGCGTTCAAAAATCAGCTTTACTATATTTTGTACTTGCAGTCAGGAAATTCTTAGGATTTGTGCTCTCTGGATTCGAGAGGATCAGCTGGGAAGCAGGGAGAGATGTGATTCTAGTTCTGAATGTCCTCCAATGTTTTGACAGTGTAAGACAATCTGTGAGTTGCTATTTATTTTCAGCAGCCCTTTAGAAGGAATCCCCACAACTAAAGGAAACCAGGCAGGCAGAGGCTTTGAGGGGCTGTTAAACTCTTGTCAGGATCAGTTGCAAACTTTTTTCTCCCTAGTGCCTCACCTCTCTCTGTGCAGTGACTCATGTGGAAAGGCTCAGGCAATTTACTGGAAGTACAATCACTGCCCTCTCATCACCACTGACTGTGTCTGTCTTTCTGCTTGCAGTGTGTGTTCACAGCACAGAGTAACTTCAGGAAATGAAAGCTGACAATAGCTGCAGCTTGGCGCAAAGGCGGAGGAGGTTACAAGGTGAAATAGCTGCATCTCAGTTTTACTCCCAGTTTTTGAAACCAGAAAGGTTTTTGTGCCATAGAACTGCAACACAGCAGTTGCTAAGCCTTTGGAAAAGGTATGTATCAAGGAAGGGGAGGAAAATGAAGGGTTTGTTGGTGGTTCTTTCATCATTTTGTGGGCTGGAGTATGAAACAAGCTAGAAAAATGCTGATTAGTATGGGAGAGCAGAGTGATATCTGTGTGCAGGTGGATGGAAACTCCTTGAGCTGCTCAGCAGCCCTGGGCCTCACTGGACACAAGGGGCTGGCTCAGCTGTGCAGCCTGGAGGGGTCCAGCACGGAGCCCGTTGGCTCATTAAGGCTTGAGGCAACGCCTGATAGATGATGAAAAGTCCCAGCCCAACCTACCCACAGGCTCCAGGGTCAGGCCAAGAGCTGCAGGGTGAGAGCACCAGGCTGGGCACAAAAGCACCTGGTTCCCTCCTTCCTCTTCTGCTCTCAATTCCTCCAAGTGCCGTGGTTTCCTCACCTGCACACGGGTGCTATGACAGTTCTTTCCATAGTTTACTTGGATCTTTATAAGTGCTTTTTAAGACCCCAAAAGTCTTACAATAACGTGATGGTGCAGAGAAACCATCCAGATCTCCCTAGGCTGTTGTCTTGTGCTCCTCTAAAACCAGAGGCTACTGATGTCCATAGAGCTCGAAGAAATAACATGATAAATTGCATCTAGCTTTGGCAAGAGGGTGTTGGACAGACTGTGGGACTGGAAGGCCAGCAAATCTGGGCATCAGGCTAATTTCTGTCACCCTTTCCTCAGGCAGTAATGATGCGCAATAACTCAGCTGCCAAATAAAGTGATACCATCAGCTTCCAATTCTTCAACTTCTAGACCAGAGCCTTTCTTTCAGAAAATAATCCCTCTCCAGTCTTTCATGTCTGGAGCTGGTACCTGCCACCATGCATATCAAATCAGGGCTGGGAGGTGTGCTTTTCTGTCTGAGCTGGCTCTGGATGGAGATGCTGGGAGTTTAAATGGCTTTACAAATCTCTCTTTAATTGCAATGAAAGAAACATCCCTCTGCTTTCCAGCAGAGACTCTTTTCTAGCTGCATTCTGAGGCTGCCTGGGGCCTCAGAAATGCCTCTTCCCCACCAGAACCGAGAGTTACTACTCCTTTCCTCTTGTTTTATTTTCCTCATACTCTTCAGAAAAAGGCTGAACGTTTGCCCTCCGTGTCCCTCAGTCCTGCCAGCAAACACCTGTGACTCCTGAGCATTTAAGGAGTTTGACAGCCCACAGGGGCTGAATAAGCAGCCTCTTAGACAAGGACTCAGAGATGCAAGGCAGAAAGTCACTGCTGGTAAGGTCTGCACTTCTGGAAGGTATTTCTGTGCTGGGAAAACAGCCCTTGGGGGATAGGAGAAATGAGAGATGCCATAGACAGGGGGCCAGGGTCACTGAGCTGTGCCACAACACAGCTGCTTAGTGTGAGTGGAGAGAAGAAGATCTGTGCTGCAGCCAGCTGCTGTCTGTCAGGGGATGCTCAGGGGGGCATCGAAATGGGAGGAGAAAGGGAATTTTTAGTTAAATGTATAAAAACCTCTCTCCTGCGTTTCTTCACCAGGGCTGCCTTCTAGCACTGAGGAAATAGCTAAACCTTCAGCATCAAATTTGGTAGGTCTGGGGTTTTTTTTGTACAGGGGTGGTCATGTTGAAAAAAAAGGTATCAAGTTGCAAAGTTAGGAAGGGGCAGATGCAACCTGAGTGACTTTCTTCTTTTTTAGAACTTTCCTGGAAGTTTTTGTGACTGCATTGGTGACAAGTCCTTGCCCTTTTCCCCCCACCTTTCCTGCCTCCAGGCAGGACCCAGGCTAATATTCGATTGTCCCTTGCTAAGGCTGGCACGGCCGGTGTCAGCCAGTCAGCCCCATGTCCCCAGGCTGCTGCTGTGCTGGGGAGACGTGACAGTGGCTGACATGGGAGCTGTTTGCTCACCAGCCCGTGAGGAAATTGCTGGAGGTTGCTGCTGGGGTGTGCGGTGATTGCCAGTGCTGTCAGTGACACCGAGGAGCAGCTCTGATCAAGCATCAGCAGATGCTCCACAGGAGATCCGTGAAGGGCCCTGGGAGTTCTGGCACAGCTCAAGCACGAAGGATTATGAGCCTGACTTTCCCCTTGCTGATCTGGGGATGAACCAGAGCGTTTCTGAGCTCTGCAAATCCAGTCCAAACGAGGAGAATTGGTGGGAAAGGGACAGCCCACGTGGGAGGTCATCACTTCTGTCAGCTTTGCCTGCTGAAAGACATCTCTCTTTCTTAGGTATCCCTTCCTGGTTTGTGTAAGCCGTTCAAGAAGCAACTGCTGCTTTATCTGCAGATCCTGACTAGGACAGTCTCTATCCCATCCCACAGCAGTGTGCTCTCTGGAACATTCCAGCTGGCTCCTGTGCAGAACTTGGCCACAGCAAAAGTATGGAGCTTGACCTTGAGGTTGGGCAGTGAAATTTTGGTGGAATCCTCCAGTCCTGCACCCTCAGCTGCTGCAGCTCCTTCCCCTTCAAAAGGCCTCCGCTCTTCAAAAATAACCCCAGGCAGGAGCTTGTCTCTACCAGTTCTCCCCCCAGTTTCAACCCCCAGGTCATGAACAAGAAGACTGATTGAAATTTGGAAGAAGGATTAATTTGTTCTCTTTGACACCCTCAATACCAGCACATGATGCCTCTCTGCAAGTCTGGTGTGCCAGGCCTGCTCCAGAGAGTTTAATTGACCACTGTAATTGTAAATTTTTTCTGGAGTTTTTCCTCAAGGGACAGATGAGGGTCACAGACTTTGAGGGCATCTCATACCCCATAAAACTGTGCAAAACAGCTATAAACAGCCAGCCCTGAGGTTTTGCTTCCAGCATTGCTCTGTAGATTCCCAGACCTCTCTTGCTCTGCAGCCCCCTTCACCCTTGGCCATGTTTTGGCTGGAGGAGGCAGCAGATAAAACCCCAAAGGCAGCAGCAGAGCTGGGGATGTGTCAGGAGAGATTGGGCTCTCTTGACGCAGATGGCGATGGAGTGAGATCAGCTGCTGGCAGGAGCTGGGGGGGATGTGTCCAGGAGTCAGGGCATAATCTCTGTCTCTGCCTGATTTTTGTGGCATCTCTTTATTTATTTGTACTCGAAATGTTTTTGCCCTGTTTGTGTGTGGTCCTTTGTGCTCGTTTCTGGGGAACAATGAAATTGTGGGGTGTTTCTGCAGCAGTGGCTATGGATGGAGCTGGTGGCCATATAAGTACAAAGTATTACCCTTATAAATCATTTCGTCACCTTTCCTCCATGAAAAATGATCTGTTTTTATCAGCCTCCAGAAAAGCACAAATAGAAAGGACAATTTCTTTCAAATGCTGCTCAGCATTATCAGATGGATGACACACAGGCCCCAGCAGGCCTGGCTTTGTCTGGGTTTGTGCCTGTTTTGCTGAAGGCATGGCCATGAGAGCAAAGTTTGTTGAAGCCTTAGGTTACATCATGACAATGAGAATTTGAGTCGACTCTCTTGTCCCGGTGGCGATGGCTTTATTCCAGGTTAGAGGAAGTCTCACCATCTCCAACTTTGCCGACTTGCCATCAAGACCACTGCCATTTCCAAAACATGTTTTCTGTTCTTTTTGGAGGGAAAAGATACCATTTGGCACCGTTTCATGTTCCCAATGAACCCTTTGCTACAAGAACAGGATGGTTTCCCATTAGCTGTCTTCATAGTCTAGAAAAACATTATAAACTTTTTAACAGATTCATAAATGTCAGGTTTGTGGCATCACGTGTTGTGGTTTTCTACACCCACCTCTTCCTCACAAATCCTCGAAATCGTAAGTAGAAGGAAGTGTTGGGAATGGCCAGTTTGGGCACTGAGAAAAGGCTGGAGCAAAGCTGCAACCTTCAGAGATCTCATCCAAAGGCAAGGATGGATCAGGACTGACTTCTTGCGAAGTGATTTCTCCTCAATGGAAAGGACTGGCAAGGCAGGATCATCTTTGCCTTTTCCATCCAGAATGTGTTCTGTCTTATATCTGAAGAACAAAGGAGTGATTAGGGGGCAGCTGTAATTGCATTTTTGGAATAAGTTCCTGTTCAGATTTAACACCGTGACATTATGCTGTTTATGATGCGTGTAATTAAAACAAAGTAAAAATAACATCTTTTACTCCACTGTGGCCTGGTCAAGGAATCAGAGACATGCTGTACTCCAAGGAAGAGGCTGGAAAAGAGAAGAGGGTGCAAGGGACAAGTGGATTGTTTTGAAAGCCAGCTAAAAAGGGGAAGAAAAGAAAACAATAGAGCAGAGAAAAGCCAGAGGCTATCCATGCATATCCCCAGGCTCTCTGTTCATTCCAAGCTTATCATAATTTCTAGTCCCTGGTTTATTCCGTTCCTTTTGTTTGGAGTCCCTCTGCATTTCTGGTGCATGATGGAGGAACTGTGTGCTTTTATGGGTCTCCTCAAGCTCTTGCCCTTCTCTGACACACTACATCACTCTGGGAGTTTGTCTGAGAAGCCTGGAGCTGGCAGGAGTAGAGCTGAGCAAACATCTCTCAGCTGGTGAAAGGAATTCCTGGCAACACCTGGCAAGTTGAATCTTATCACACGGATCTGCATACCAGGGACTTTCACCTTGCATTAGCCCTCAAAGCAGAAATGCAGTATTTTCCCAGTGCCAAAATCACACAAACCTCAACCGTGTCCTCCTTCCCAGCCACCAGCCCTTGCTCGTGCCAGGTGCCTGGACTGGCAGGGAATGAACAATGAGATTGACCTGCCCAGGGAGGGATGTCTCAGCAGGGATTTCCTTGGTTGATTTTATTGGCAAATCCAGTATCATTCTTACCCAGCTCCTGGAAACAAATGTCCCTTTCCACGCTTAACATCCACATTCACACGCCCAGCTGAGGACTGGTGCTCATTCACACCATGCTTTTGGGCAAACACAATTTCTAAGGCAACATTCAGGTGTCCAGACTACTCATGACAGATTTTGATGTGCAGCAAAGACAATCAGATTTACAAATCCTGTTGTGCACCCTAAGGTATAGGGCAGAAGGTCTTTGATGGGCTGGGCTACGGTCAGTGATGTGGCTGGGTGATGTCTTAGTGGCTTGTGATGGGAATGACCATCCCTTCCACAATGAGGACACATGGCTACCTGCCTGGTTGATGGTGGCATGTGGAAATGGGGAGGAAATAGTCCCTGGCTGCACCAGGAGCTTAAGCGGGAATGGTCTGTGAGAGAGTTCCAACTCTGGTCTCTATTAAAGACCTCGCTTGGTGATTTCCACTGAAGAAATGTCAATATCATTGAGAATCTGCAGCTTGGTGATGGATGAAAGATTCTTCTGCCGATGCTTGTACTGCAGGACTTTGTTTTCATTGATGAAAATGTGGAAATAGTCCTGGTCAGAGTAGATTTCGACCTGAAAGAGAGACTGTGTTAGGTTCATGTGGCCTTACTGGACCTTGCTTCCATCATGTCACTGAGCTGCTGGATCTGTCCACCCACTTCAAATCCTGCCAGAGCTGACACATGCACTGCTCACCCCCACTCTGGGCAAAAGGAGGGAACAACTGAGTTTTTCGTTTCATGATAACAAAACCTGTTGGTAATGCAAAGCCTAAATTGAAAACAAATGCGGCATCCAGGGATTATTGCTGGAGCTCTGCATGTCTGTGCCAGAGTTGGTTACAAACCACCAGGTTATAACAGAATTACTGATGGGAGATAAAGCCAGAGAGGAGATGTTGCTGGGTACGGTGCTGGCGGGAAAAACAATGGGGAGCACCCCAATACTGGCTGGGTTGCTCCTCTTACACCTGAGGAGACCGGTGAGGTGACACAGGGTTACCTGAAAGGGCTCCTTTGCTTCGAAGGGGAAGGTGTTGTTAACCTCTTCCTGCCCCCAGTGGCTGTTGAGGAAGGAGTTGCAGACGATTCTGGAGCTGGAGAAGCGAGGGTTAAAGTGGAGAGCGATTTGGTCTCCAGGATCACAGAGCAAATTGATTTCAAACCTAAGACAGTGAGAGAAAAGTGATGGAGAGCTGTGGAGCGATGCTGCTGGCCCTCGTGAGCCAGGAGAGCTGCGAGCAGAGCGTGTCCTTACATGCTTGAACTGGACCTGGTCTCACCCTTGACCACGATGCTCCATCCAGGACAGATTCCCTCCGGGTGCAGGGCCTCGAACTGCAGACAAGGAGGAGGACACACAGCAAGGTGGCAGAGATGCACTGCCCCACTCAGTCCTTACACTTCTTTCTCACCTTTTCATTGTCGTCTTCTTTCTCTCCCCTTCCCACACAGGCATACTCTCTACCCCCATCTTTTTCTCACTCCTAAATAATCTCAGGGACTCTAAACTGATAAGAAATCATGTCTCTATGACATCCAGTTGATGAGTTGGGATTTGCTCTCCCCAAGGTCTTTTGTAAAGAGCTGAGCAGGATCACAGAGCAAAAATTAAAGAACTTGAATGCCTTCATTGTTGTCAGGACACAAAGGTATTCTGCTTCTCTCTGTGCCTGAGCAATACAAAATCTGAAGCAGAGAACTTTGTGATGCTTTGAAGCAGAGGAACAGGTGTAAAGTGACATCCAGTCTGAGCTCATCCAGCATTACATGGCTGATTCTTCCCACAAGTTCCTGCCTGATCCCCCCTTCCACGTGCTCTCCCCGTCTCCAAGGTTAAACTTGCATAAAATGAGCTGGAAAACTTTCCTTTTTGAATAATTCATAGTTTTATTAAATAACTCATTTTCATAAGAAGTTCTTGCCATTTCACCCCACTTCTTTTTGCAGCACTCTAATGATCTTGCATTTCAGAGCATCCCCTCTTGCAAACTTATTGCTCACATTAGGAAAATTTCCCTAGCCTTGGCAATCTCCACTGCCAGCTGTGTGCCTGTTTCTCCCTTCCTATAGCTCAGGACTTCCACTCCCCTGTTTCTTTCTCTGTCATGGGTTCCTATTTCCAACGCTTTTTTGGGATATGTGTGTTCTTGGGCAGGAGCTGATACAGGGGATGGCCAACCTCACACCCTCAAGAAAGTAAAGTACTGCTGGCTACTTTAGGGGGGCAGCTTTGGGACCCCACACACGGTCACTGAAAGGCTCTGACCAGTGGTCACCCCTGCGAGGCACAGACAGCCGCTGAAGCTGACTGAGTCCCGGTTTCAAAGAGCGAGTGCTGATGGCAGCACCCAGGTTCACCTTGCCGTGACCCTCAGTTTGTCATCGTTACACCAACCCCAGCAGGAGACACACCACACACAGGAAAGGGCCGTTCCCTCTTCGCTGCCGGCTGTCCCAGCAGAGATGGAGGGCAACGCACAGGTCCCAGCTAAAACCCTCTCAGTGAGAACTGCTGCCGTTAGGGCAGCGTTACCCCAGAGCAGCCCTGGTATCAGCAAGATGAAAATCTGTCCTATTGCCCGTTACTGAGCACCAGGAAGCTCAGTTCTGCAGCAGCCTGGACCAGACTGACGCGGAGGAGCAGCACCGTAAGCAGCACCCCTGTGTTATTCAGGATTTCTACCTGTCCTGCCCTTCTCTGCCGCTTTCCTTTATCCGCTACCAGGCCGTGCTGTCACCCCCACAGCCCAGGCGGTGCCACATGCTGTCCCCAGCGCTTACCCGCAATGCCATCGCTCGCCAGCCCCGCGCCGCAGCCCCGCCCGGGTGCACAGACAGAGGGGCCTTTATAGACGCTGCCGGCCAGGAGCCCACGTGTGCAGGGATTGGCATCACCAGAGGGCTGAGGTCTCCTGTCAGAGCCGCCAGGCACGGCCGGGGTGGGGAGCAGCAAATCCCGCTGAGCCCAGCGGGGTCAGCCCGTTCACGCGTGCGGGACTAATCCAGCCCCGCTGCTGCCCGCAGTCCCGGGCTCTGACGTGATGGAGCCGTGTGTGGCACTGATCCAGAGCGGTCAGAGGTATTTAAGGCATGAAGGAAGGATGGGGACTCCCAAAGCTGAGGGAGATACCAGGAGTCACATCCACCTCAAGGTCCAGAGAGAAGGGAGGTGGCAGAGGAGAAATGGTGCCTCCAACAGGGGCTCAGCTTCATCCTGACCACCGGAGATTGCTTTTCCTCCCTGTTTTCTTTTTTCTGTCTTTGTGAGTCACAGCCTGGCCTGAAATGAGCTGATGCCAGCTCTGTCACAGCCACTTTTCCCCCTCGTGGTGCCCCGGGGCCGGCGAGGCTCGGGATGCTGCTGTGCTGAGCTCAGCACGCCCCGGTTCCGCATTTCCCTTCCCTGCTGGGGACAATACAGGGATTTGGGAGCAGGGTGAGTGAGCCTTTGTCCAATATTTCCTGACATGGAAACGCACCAAGAAATGAGCAGCGTTGAAATGAATTTCAGTGATGAGGTGTTTTTACACCAGCAGTCAGCATGTGATGCTATGGAACTGAGCTGGGGAAGGGAGGGATGCTTGTGCATCCCCCTCTTTCCACAGTGTAAATGTCTTAAAAACATTAAGCACTGTCCCCATCCCTGTATGCGTGGGAGGCTGTGATGGTCCTTGGCTGGTCCTACAGGAATCCATGGTTTTCATGGTTAAAACCCCCTTAGTGTTTAGGCCACAGTGCTGGTGTTATTTAATGTTTGTTTTATTTCCGGCAGATAAGCAGAATGATAACTACTATCCCAGGCTCTGGTGCCCTTGGCAGACAACTAAAAATGCAATTCGGCAGACATAGAAGCCAACAGCCTCTCTCGGGGCTGAGAAAGCCAAGTCACAGGCCAGGATTTGCCCATTTGGGCTCTCACAAATCCAAACCTTGTGAAGCTGAGCTCTGCCCTGGTCTCCTTGCTCTGCTCCCGGCTCTCCAGGCGCTGTGCTGGGGAGCAGGAGCAGAGCTCTGTGCTACAGATGGCAGCATTGGGACGTGCAAGGGAGCCGTGAGCCAGTGGCAGAGGTGCTGAGGTGGTGTTGGAAGGACAGGGACAGGACATCCCACCTGTCACTCCTTGCGTTGCTGAAGGATGATGGACATTGGTGTCTCCAATCTGTCCAGCTGCATCTTTCCCCTTCTTATGGCCTGAACCCAACATTGTGTTTTCACCCCCCAAACCTTCACTCCCTGCTTGTTTCTGCTGCCTGCAAGGGACTGTAGGGAGAAAGGGCTGCTTTAGAGGTACTCATGTTGATGGTGGGCAGAACCAGGAAGAATTGCTGTCCTGCGTGTAGGAAAGGAGGGGTCTGCAAGCTAAAGAAATGTGTCAAGTTTATAATAATTATATTAATTATATCAGTGGATGAGGGAAGGCTTGGGCACTGCAGGACAGGTTGTGTTCAGGCAGGCTCAGCTGCTTCTCAAAGGGTGAATCTGGGTCACCCCAAATCCAGAGAGGTCTCCCAGAGCCTTTTCCCACCAGACCAAATCAGGGGCTATAATTTCCCCAGTGCACACCTCCGTGCAAGGCTTCTCCAGACTTGCTTATCTGCTGCCTGGCACTATTTATACCTCCTCTGCAGCCATTTCAGCTTCTTGAGGGAATTCCTAAAACTCTCCCATGCAAACAGGGGTCAGCCCTGTGCTCCAGTCATGCTGCCTTAGGAATGTGTTACCCCATGAAGGGTTTGGGACATTGCTTTGCTGGCTCTCCCCCGTTCTCTTTCCCCCAGACCCATGGCTCTGCAATAGCTCCCTGCTCCTGGCAGTTCTGCTTGGGATCTCGCCCCAGCACTGCTGTCTACAGGGGACTGGATGTTATGCCAGGGCTGGGTGGTGTGAATGCTCCTCCAGGCTTAGTGCAGGAGAGAAAATAGCTATAAAACCTTCGTGAGTTAAACCTTGGTGCCACAGACTGTGGTATCTATTTCTGCAATCTCACCCTGCTGCACTTTACAGAACTGGCCAGGAGAGGGCTGGGGAGTGCAGGCAAATCCCCGAGATAAATTATAAGAAAATTCACACATCGTTCCAACTCTAACTTTCCTCTAACTCTAGAAGAGTCTGATGCAACACCTGCTGCTGCTCTGGGACAGAGGTCAGTGCTGCAGCCTGCAGCTCTCATCCCTGCTGCAAGGAGACTCCAGGCTCTCTGGCAGGAGCCCCTTGCAGCTGCTCAGCCCAAGCATCCCAAGGCAGCTCATCAGAGAGCACCGAAGGAAAACATCACACCCTGTAAGGTGGCAAGAGAAACAGGAGGAAGCTGACACCCCGGCACACGCTGCTGGGCGCCGGCTGAGCCTCCTGCCCCTCACTGCAGTGTCAGCCCCGCTAACGAGAGCGACCTCGGCGCTGGCAGCTTCTGGGAACGATGTGTTTGTCAGATTTTCCATTCTTCGGCCTCCTGTTAGCATGTCCCATCATCCTCCCAGTTAGGCACTGGTGCTGAGGAAGGGAAGGGCATGTCCTCTCCCCCAGCAGCTGTCTGGGTAGCTGCTGGGTGTGGAATTCTGCTTTTACTCTTGTGGCTGGTGAGAAAAGGAGCCTGGTTCTGTTCCGGACAGTGCAGTGAATGCAACTTACTGCAAGTGAAGTCTCTGCCTCTCATTGCTCTTTCCCCACACTGGTGAAAAGGAGAAGGTGATTCCAGCCTTCAACAGGGCCATGAACCCACACAAGTGCAACTGAGGCCAAGCCTGGAGCTGCTGCTGTCCCCGGCACAGCTCCCGCTCCCTGCTCAGGACTTCCCTTCTGCAGCTTTGAGGAGCAGGGATGAAAGGCACAGGAGTGGAAACACAAAGCACGCCTGGTTTATTTTATTTATGACTGGCCTCTGCTTAAAAGGAAACCAGAATTATCAGTCCCAGCACTGCCAGGTCAGATGAGTAAATGAAAGAGGACGGTTTCGTTTACGATCGGGAGCTCGAGTTTGCTCTTATATGGGCATCCCACCAGGCATTGCCTGCTGCCACCTTGCTGCTGCTCCTGTCAGGGGACAGCCAGGCTCAGCCAGAAACTGAACCAGGGTCTTCCAGAGGTGAAAGTCTTGAGGCAGAGAGTGGCTGAGATCAGGTTGTATCTACCTCTCCTTCTTTGCCTCGCAGCAGCTACATGTGCTACACCACAACACCCCTGCTGCCAGCACATCCCAGCGGGTCCGTACCCATACCTGCTGCACTGTTACCCTGCCAGGCTTGGTGAACCATCACTATCCTTTCCTGCTCAATTCCCCAGGGAGAAGGTGGTAAAACCATGTCAGAGGAGGTCCCTTTGCCCTCACCAGTGACTCCAGCTGGGAAGGAGCGGTGGGTTTGGGGCATGGCTGGCGCTGGTCCTCACCCATTGCTCCTGCTCCATGAGGTGCAGGCAGAAGGTAAACACACGACCTGGCACAGGCTGTTGTTTAATGCCTGGGGTTTTTAGAGCCAATATTTGATCATCCGTAAATAATTGCCGTGTTGTATACGCAGGGACCTGATTTATCCTGCTCCTCGATGATACCTTCCAAACTCCTCGGGGAGACATCTGTCTCCCTCTTCCTGGTGATTTATGGAGAAGGAGGAGAGCTGGCACTTGGCCCCATCATGCTCCTCAGAGTCGGCTTGTGGGTGTACTGCATGTCCCTCCGTGGTGGTCTCTGGCTCAGAGCTACAGCAATGACAGATCCTCAGGGGGAGGGAGGTTGTGTATGAACTCTCCCCGCTCACCTTCATGTTGAATCCCTGTTTCCTGAGGAGAGGCGTCAGCTTTGTCGAATCCCCCCTCATCCCCCATCGCTAACCCTTGCCAATTCAGAAGTGCTTCCCAGCAGCTTCCCAGGTGAGGTTTGTCTCTGGGAGCTATGCTTCCTCTGTTTGAGCAGCTTTTATTCCACGCTGAATGATTTACTAAACCCAAAGCAGAGGGGGAGGAGCAGGCACTTCACTGGAGGGGCTGCAGCTTGGCCGTGTGCTCTGCTCCAGCGCTCGGCTGCGCGCACAAGTAGCAGCACGACCATCTCCTGCTGATGCTCCCCCTGCAAGCTCCGTGCCAGCCCCTTGGCCAGGGAGCCCACGTGGCAACAGGCCTGAGCATGGAACAGGCGGGCCACGCTCCACGTATCAAAGCCTGTGCTCCTGCCCCGGGGAGCAGCGCGTGGGTTGGAGCCGCAGTCGTGCGCCCGCAGGTGGGTTTGGAGAAGATGCAGAGGAGAGGGAAGCCTGGAGCAGTGGAAAGAGGGAGGGAGGCAACCTGTGAGGTTTTGGGGATGCTCTGGGGTTCAGGGAGCAGCCAGTCACAGGTGTCTCCCGCGTGCTGGAGCCCTTCTGGCTATTGGCAGCTTTCATGAGGACTGTTCAGGTCTGGGGAACATCAGAATTTGCGTAGCCCTGCTTTTTCACCATTTCCTATTGAGATTTATTAACATAAGGAGTCATAGTCAGGTTCTGACATCATAAAAACCTTTCCATGGCTATATTTGATATCCTCATCACACCTGAAAACAGTTGTCCCGCAGGCTGGGTCCTAGAGAAGGTCCAGTTTGGGGTCAGATGGTGACTGGAACCAAAGGAGACAGAAAAACTCCAAAGAGAAGAAAACAATGAGACCATCAGTATCACAAACCTTTCAGCCTCCTCCAGCCAGTTGCTCAGCCCAGACCTCAGTGACCTTTCCCACACACAGGGCAAATAATACTTACCCAGGAGGAAGATGTGCCAAGGCCAGAGCCAGCACAGCCTCCTCCCAGCAGGCAGCCAGCCCAGGGAGCTCTATCCGAGAGCCACCATCCATCAGGGTGGCAGAGATGGTGCTGCCTCCAACCAGGATGAGGAGTTTTTCCTCCAGGCAGATCAGTGGTGGTCAGCACTGGGACACAATAGATGGGCATCATGCCGGGCTCCTGGAGCTGCTGATAGAAATGTGAACTCCACCCCGAGGAGATCACCAGGGAGCTTAGAGGGGGTTTGGAGGCATTTATGGGGGAGGAACTCTGGATTTTGTCAATGAAAAGGGTTTAGGGACTGAGAGACTTGCAGCTCTGGGATCCAGAGCCTGTCCTTCCTCCATCCCTGAGTATTTGAGCCACTCCTTGCACCACCACTGCTTCCTTCTCTTGGTCCTGTTGCACTGAAGCACCAGCTTGTCATCTGCCCTGCTGCATTAGAGGGACAGTGGCAGTAGCAGAAGGGATGTAGGGTCCACTCCCCATCCCAGCCTCCGGGAGAAGGTGGGATGACACAGGGGTGAGTGGTAGGAAGGACATTTTCAGCTTGGCAGGGCCTGGCACACATCCAAAGGTACCAGTACCAGCAAGACCCCACACATATCTGCTTCAGGCCACCCAGTCAACAAACCCTTGAGCTTGGAGAACTGGTCCCCTTCATGTGGGCTCTGACCTTTGCTACTGGTGGCTGAGGAGAAGCGCTGGATGTTGCAGCAACCTACCAGAGGCAGCTGGGGAGGAGGATGCAGCTTTTTGCTATTTTGACGAGCAGGGAGGAAGACGAAGGGCTGCTAACAAAGACCGAAACTAGAAAAATGACGACGATGACAAAAAACCTTCTCCCATTTAGGGAACCAAATGCATTTGTTTCCTGATGTGACCAGGATAGCTCAAAGCGAGAGACACAGGAGAGGCACATGTTCGAGTTGCTGAGTGGCAGCTCCTCAGGTCCCAGGGAGAGGGTGGGACTGTTCAGCTGGAACGGACCAGAGGCCCCACCAGCCCCCTGGGTCCCTGACCTGCCCAGGGGCTGGGAGGTGCCTTTGCCCACATGCCTCTCTCCTTTGCCTGGCTCCCCTCCATCGTCTTCCCCAGCCACCGTCCGGGAGTAGCTGCCCTACTGTCACACTCCAGAGCCAGGGACTGCACTGGGGGCAGCCAAGGAGGTGGTAGCCAACGGTACCACACTCTTTGGAGACTTTGGGGCTCACAGTGATGCTGAAGAATGAAGAGGGGGAATCGTGGCGTTCCCTATAGCCATGTCAGCTGCCACCCATCCTGCTGCCGGCTCCTCTGGAGCTGGAGGAGCAACAAGCCCACCTCCCCCTCGTGAGCTCTGCTCCTCTCTGTCCCTTCCCACAGCGAGACTCCCTGACCTCACTCCAGCTCCTCAGCTGCAGACAGTAAAATTGTTCTTCTTGAGACAAACAAACAGACAGCCCCTGCCCCAGGGAGCCTGTGGTTGAGGCGAGGAGATGCCATGTTATTTGGTTTCTTCTCTATTTTCATTTTGGCTTTTAGACTTGCAGATGGGCTCCAGCCACAAAGTCTGGAGGCAGGTCCAGCTTCCAGTGACTCCTCGGTTGGGTGGAGGCTGAATCCGGGCTGCTGATTTAGTCCCTGTCTATTTCTGGTGCTCGGTTTATACATAATTTGATTCTATATAGTTATGGATAGAGCTAAGCAGAGCGTGAGAATTTCAGCAGGGAGGTGAAGAGATGCTTTATGAATGAAACATTCGTTAGTGCAAGGTTTCAGCAAGAGGAAGGGACACAAACTGGCAGGAAGAGCACAGTGTGGGGGGATGGATGGGTCCTGCGAGGGGTTTAACCCACAGAAGACTCCACCCAGACCCACCCATGTTTGGCTGCAGTTTTCCTGCTCATAGAGCAGCTCTGGGAATTGGGGTTGAATCCCATCTGCATCTCAGTAGCAGCTCAGGAGAAGCCAAGGCATGCTCAGGACGTGGGGACAGAGCTGCAGCTCCAGAATGTGCTGTATCCATCTTCCCTGCTCCTGCCATGGCTGATGGTGGGTTTCCAGCCCCTCCGAGCTGTGGAGCAGGCTCAGAGGGAAATGCCATCTGCTGCAGTCAGGGGCAAAACTGCCACTGATAGAAAAGGACAAGGACTGCAGGGGTTTGGCCCCCTTCTTCAAGAGAGATCTGTGGTAGCTCTGACCTGCCTCAGCACTTCATCAATCCTGTTTTGTACTTGATGTGGATCATAGCCTGGGGAGATGTTATCCGACCACGGCTCTGCTCCTCACATCCTCTGCTATTCCTCCTCCTCCTCCTTTAGATCTATCTGATGGGACAAATCATCTTGTTTTCTGGAGCTTTTACCAAACTGCAAGGGGTTTTCCAAAACATCTGGAACAGCTCACGGAGCTGGAGTGGAGTGTAACGCTGAGGGTGGAAACAGGGTCATGGAAACGGAGGCACCCTGTTAGATTAATGCTTGGAAGCGACACTCGGGACGGAGCGAGTTCAAATCCTCACCCCACTCACAAAGGAAAACAGTTGGAAAAGAACAGTGAGGCCCTCTCCACACCATCACGTGCCTCTGGGTCCTGCTCCCCAGGGGCCATGCCTGGAGGAGCACCCACCAGTGCCCACCTCAGCACAGGGACGTGGCACCGTGCTCTGAAGGGCGGCGTGGGTGTTTCGGTGTCCCAGACCCAAACCCTGCTCCTATATTCAGGCTGTGGGAGGAGCTCTAGAAAGAAGCCAGTATTTTGCAAAGGGCAATGAGGCCCCTTGGGTTATTTGGAGGCTGCCAGCTTGGCATCCATCACTGCTGAAACACTGAGATGGCTTTGAATATAAAGCAACATGTAGTTAATTAAAGGAGGAGTGTAACTGATGCCAATCCCAGAAAATGATGAAAATAGACCTCTGCTAACTTCTTCATTTCTACAGGGCTAGGATTTGGACTGATAAAGAGGATCTTGTCAATGCCACAGCCTTGGTTGTGTGGTTTGACTTGGCGTTAGGCTGTGGTACAAACAGAGCTGGAGTGGAGTCTGCTGCTAAGATAAATTGATAAATTCTAACGATGCAAACCTATCTCAGCTCACCCGATGGGAGGACACATGGGGTTGAGAGGTGCAGCTGCCCTGGGGAAATGTGTGGGGTTCACAGTGGGATTGCAAAGTGATTGGTTCTTGAGCCTCCCCAGTTTTACCTGTTAAGTGAAAAAACAAAACCCTTCCGGTAACATTTTTAGACAGCTGCTAAAAAATAAGCCAGATCACTCAGCTTGGTGCAAGCCAGAACTGCCTCTTTTAGTACAACCACAAGGAGATTCTAGGAACAAAAAGGGAAGGTGTGATTTATAGGATGGGACAACCTCTTTTTTGGAAAGGAAAATATATGAAAGCCATGGCAGAACCATGACTTTTAGCCTTATTTTAGTGGGACAACTAAAATAAAAAAAACTTTTCTGTGGACCTTCGGGGTAATCCAGGTTCCCGGGACCAGTCCTCAGATTTATGATTTCAAAGACCTGAAGTAACTCTGACTGTGTCGCATCAGCTGTGGGGGCAACCACTGCCCTTGGACGTGATGGGGTGAGGATGGAGGGTGTATTTCCTGTGGCTGTGACAATGGGGTGAGAGCAGGGAGGGCGATGTCCCCAGCTCTGGTGTCCCCTTGCCAAGAGGAAGGTGGCATGTTGGGAGTGTCCAGAAAAAGTGCCCCAGAAGTGATTCAGGGCCTGGAAATGGTTTTTTATGCAGACAGGGTGGAGAAGCTCAGTTTATTTTGTATTATTTTTTGTTATTTATTTTAGCACTATATATTGAAAAGTTTTGGCTGATGGATGACGATATCCCTAAATACCAGGATTGAGATGGGAGAGGGTTTCCTGGGCCAACAGGAAAAGCAGGATAAGATCAAATGAATGGATACAAAAGGGTATAACTTTGGGCTGGAATGAACACTAAGGTCATCTGAAAAATTTAAATGGAGACTGGAACACCCCATCCCCCTGCACGGACTGCCATGAAATCTTTAACTTCTGCAGAGAATATCTGGGAGTTCAGGGTGAGGGATTCCTGCATGTTACGGCTGTGCCTCCACCTGCCAGCCCACAACAGGCTGGCAGGTTTTAAACCCAGATTTAAACACTGATGGCCTCAGGCTTTCCTATCCAGGCAAGAAAACAAGCTGTGAAAAAGTAAACATGTCACTGAGGTATTTTCCTTTCAGATGAGTTGATCTTTCCGAGCTCAGAGAAAGGACACAAGGAAGCTGCTGTCAGACACGAGGATACCAGCCTTGACTTCACAAATATTTGAATAATATTTGCTGAACTTTATGTGTTATTCCAGAAGAAATTAAAAAAAAAAAAAAAAAGAAAGAAAGGAAGAGAAAAGGTTTTACCGGACTCTGCCCGATGTGATTCCCTCAGGTAACCTCACTGCTCACCCCAGGCTCAGCAGCTGCCGTCACCACCGGCTGCACTCGCCCCAGCACCCCTGGATGGAATCCTTGTGAGATTAAAAGCTCCAATACGGGGTGGTGACCCACAGCACAGCACCAGGAGACCCTGCCCCATCTCCATCACACCCCGCAGACACACATGGAATGCTGCCACAGGGATGGGCGCCGCCCCTTGCTCAGAGCACAGCCGGGACGTTGTTGATGTAGGACCTCCCTCAAGTGCCTTTGCTGTTGAGCTCCCTCTGCGGTTTCCTGTATTTGAACCCCTTATCACAGCCCTGCCGCCAGAATATGTGCTTGGGAGGGTGAGTTTTATGGGTTGATAAGGTTTTATTGCAGCCAGACTTATTGGTGGATGTCTGAAATAAAGAGGTGGGGAATCTGCAGAGACAGGGTCTAGGCAGCTCCATTTTCCACTAAGCTCAGTAGTCTGGACACAGGTTTTAAGTAAAACACAGGCAGTGTCGAGTCCAGCTCAGGCATACCTGGGAAGGTCCATGTCAGAGAGCTCCAGGGCAGCTGCAGTTTCCACCGAGGAATTGGGTTTCATTGAAATATTTATTTCCATCCCCTGGCAAGAGGAAGCAGCCACAGGGATGTGGTGTCTGTAGTACCCTGTCCACACCTCAGCCCCATAACACACCTCAGGAACCCCTCAGAACGGCAAGGGGTCCCCACTGCACCCCACTAGGCCATCCCACTGGGGATGGAGTGATTTGCACCCTCTTCTGGCTCAGTTCCCCTCTCCACTCCACACACCTCCATCACAGCCTTCCCTCCAACGCGGGCCAAGTTCTTCACTTGGCGGCAGTTTGCATTTAACTTTTTCTCCTCCTTAGCATCAGATTAGAAACAAATTAAACTGGCCGGTAATGACTTTGCCAGGTGCTGACTCCTTCTGCACTTCAGCTCTGAGCGTGCCTTTGTGTGCGTGTGTGTACAAGCGACGAACAATGATTAAAGAGGCTTTATTAGTCCCATGACTAAGCTATGATAGGAAAAATCTCTGTCCTTCCTGCCAGTGACCAGCACGGGGGGAACAGCTCTCAAGGAGTGCTCTGCCCCTGCTCCCTGCTCTTGTGCAGAGGACAATGCTGTGGCCACATTAGAGGGTTTTCTGATCTCTTTTACCCCAGTCAACACACAGGGAGCATAATATCAGACATGAAGATGGTTGTGTGTGGTCTCCTTAAGCTGTTTGTGGTCCCATGTGTCTGCTCCCAGCAGGAGTGGCTGTTCCCTGGGTGCCGCAGGGGAGTGGGGGCTCTCACCAGTTCTCTTCCACGGGCTGGTGGTTTAACCTGCCCCTCTCATGGGGATGGTGGTCCATCCAAGGACATGGAGCTGTGCTGAGGCTGCAGTTCTTGGGAAAGGATTTATTTGCAATGACTTGAACCCATCTTCCCCTAAATCCATGCTGTTGTCTCACCTACAGCACAAACACCCCACAGCACTGCCAGGGAGCCTGGTCTTCCTGATTTATCCATCAGTCTAATAGAAGAATTACCTTCCTATAAACTTCACCTTGCTCTTACCTAATCAAACACACCAGAACCTTTCCAGAATACGTCTTCTACTTCTGAGGTGGCAGATACCAGGACATTCCCCTGGCTGCTCTCTGAATTGCAGGGCATAAACAAACATCTTCAGAAGAGATATTGTCAGACACTGGCTGTGGCTGTGCTGTCGGCATCCCTTGGTCCCAGGGAGGTGTGACTGTCCTGGACCCTGCACCATGGAAATGAATTAGGGACTTCTGGGACCTGGGATGTGCTGTGAGGGCAGCAGGTCACAAAAACAAAGCATCCCAAAGTTACTGTTGCTGTCTCTGCAAGAAGGGACCAATTATTTCAAGTATTCTGGGCCAACAGATACAAACTGTGGCCAGACTCAGAGCCTGCCCTGTGGATGTAAATCTGTCAGGGGTCCAAGCGATGGGGAAAGGGCTGATTTTTACATTTTGGTTGAGACATCTTCCCAGCACAGAGCTTTAAGCTGGTGGCTTTTCCCAGCCCCACCGCACCTCAGCAGAGTGATGGGGCTCAGCAGAGCGATGCTCTGCAATTCTGCCACGCTGCAGCCAGCCAGGGGATAGTGCGGAGGAAATTTCAGGGAGCAACTCAAGTATTGCAGCGAAGAGAGAAAACAGAGCAAGACATTTTCTTTCCTCCCCCATACCCCCACTCCCGGGGCATCCCTTCAGAAGCTTCATTAGTGTTGGAGGAGGCAGAAGGCAAACATGGGGAGTGGGCTGCCCTTTCCCCTGGACCTGCCGCCTCTGAAGCACGCTGGGCTCACAGCGCTTCCTGCAAATGCCCCCCTGGGCCAGCCGGCCCATCCCGCCCTCCTGCAGAACCCGGCACTGCCATCCCCGCTTGCATACAAAGGAGGTTGCATCATAACTGCTTTTTAAACTCTGAGGCTTTTGAAGTCAAAGCCAAAGTTTGTTTTTACGCCTGATTCGAGCCAAGTCCCTTGTTCCAATGTTTACGAGAGTCTCTCTGGTTAGCAGGAGCTCACCTCACCTTTATAACAGTCGGGTTATCTCAGCAATGTTTGTCCAGACTGGCAAGAATCTGGGCTCTTGAAGAACTGAAAATCAAAGGAATCTGGGCTCTAGAAGGACTGAAAATCAACGTCATGAGAGACACCAAACAACAGCTCTACTGGAAGATTTCCAGCTCTCTCTTCAGCTGTGGCTGAGATTATCAGGATTCCCTAGAGGGGAAGAGACATATTTTGAGGATAGACATCCTTCAGAGGAAACAGGGAGAACCTCAAAAACAGGGCCTTGAAGTCCACAGGGTAGGGATGGAGTCAGCTGCACCATTGCTCACCCCACATCCACAACACAGGAAAAAGATGCTCTAAACTGGTGGCAGGGACCTCCAGCATACCCAGGAGCAGTGAGTTTGAGCAGGGAGTGACTGTTCCTCCACTTCTGGGCTCATTTCAGTTGTGTAACCATTGTGACAGCTCTGACCATGGCACCTCGCTTGCTGGCAGCATCGGGGCCCTCCCAGGATCCCTGCGTGTTCTCTGCTGAGTATTTGCAGGGCAGCAGTTTACAGGCACCACGCTGGCTGTTTACAGCATCCCGGTTTTCCCCAAAATCAACCAGCCAGGCTGTCTGCCTGGATTATACATCCCGACTGAAGGGCTGAGGCTGAGCTGGCAGCAGAGGGAACCACCACCCCCAGCAGGAGAGCAGGGAATGGGCTGAGTAACCTCAACCCAAATACCTCACCCCGGGCATGGAGCAAAGGAGGCGTTCCGGGGAAATCTGGGCCAGAGGATGAAAGCTGAGTGGTTAATGCAGCATCTTCTCCGAGCCGACTTTCCAGTCGCGGCTTGCACGGGCTTCCTTGCGGACATCTGGCAGATGGGCCAGGAGAGGAATGTAATGAGTTGTGCAGATGGGAGGTGCCGCGCTCAGGTTGCAGCCGTGGGGCAGGGAGTCAGTGTTTTGTTTATAAACACAGGCAGGATGATTAAGATAAGACGGGGATGGTAATTAAATTAAATTAAGGCCCTGGAAGTCGTTAGATGAGCCTGAAAACATCAGCAGTCACTTGAATTCCTAGTTCTGCAGAACAGGGGCCCACTGTGATGGAGCATCAGAGGGTGATGGGGGGAGCAAGAGGCTCTTTCATCAGCTCAGTGGGGAAGAGATAGACACAGTTATATCCAAACAGGGGAGACGGGGAGGAGTCAGGTAAAAATGAAACACCAGAGCATCAGGGGAGGAAGGGAGAGTCCACAAAGGTTCTTCCCGTTCCCCTGGGAAAGGCATTCCCGAAGCATGGATGGGGAACTGAGGCACTGTGGGATGAAGGGACAAGGTTCCCACCAGAATTATGGTACAGATGGTGCAAAGAGGAGAGTTTTGCAGAAGTCAGTTTGGTTGTAAAAGCCCCTTCACATCCAGAGCATCTCTGCAGATGGTTTGAGCCTCTTGGTGAGTAGTGGGGAGCAATCAGATAATTGAGGAGAGCAGATCAGGAAATGCAGCCCTGACCCAAACTGCCTGGGAGGCATTTCTTGGCCGAGGGAGTGGCAAAGCCTATCACCCACTGACTAGGGGGTAGCACAAGTTTGGAGAAAAATGAGTTAGGAAGCCTGGCAGCTGAGGCACAGGTTTTGGATGGGTTTATGTATCCATCGTGGAGGCTGCAGCTGTACCTGTGTCAGCTAAGAGAAAATGATGCTGACAAACCTAGCCTCCCTGAGCACCGGGGGCTTGTGGCTTCTCTTCCCAGGGCTGCTGGTTTGCTGAGAGATCCTGTGCCTGTTTATTTTTCTTTCCTGCTTGCAGTGGCCCTGATACACCTCCAAGCCTTAAATGCTTTCCCTGCTGCCCGCATGGGGTAAATTGGTCCTGGGAGCTTTGGTACCTCTTTGGGAAGAGGGAATGGGCTGAGAAGGTCCGGATGCTGCAGGGCAGGCAGGATGGGGGGATGAGGCAGGTCAGGAGAAGGTTGTTTCATCGACATCCGTGACCCAGAGACTTAGGTCTGCTGCTGTCCCAGCTTGGGAACCTGGCCCCAGAGTACATGATGTAGAGACATGTGCTTTTTAGCTGAGGAGGTCTTTCAGCCTGCTCTCCTGGTGCCAGCCCTTTGCAAAGGGCTATTGGGAAGCATGAAGGAAATACCAAGAGTCCTTGCAGCATTAATCATGGCCAGGATGATGAATACAAATAAAAACCCCCTTGGCTGGATCCTTGGAGAGGGGGAGAGACCCTTTTCCCACCTGGTCTTTGCAGGGTGGTGGTTGTTCAAGGCTGGGCTGAGGGAAAGGTTCTGTCTCTTGCAGGTGTCAAGGGGAGAGCAGGTAACTTATTGGTAGATGATTGTTTCTAATTAGGGAAGTAAGGATCCATGGCAGCCCTCAGGCAGAGCACCCTGCTGACACCCTCGAGCCAGAGCATGACACGCCCTCTAATCTCAGCCCAAGACCCTGGGAAACCATTGGCTCACATCCCTGCCAGAGCCTGGCTGGGCATCAGGAGCTGCAGGAAGGTGACAGCTTGGTGTGATGCTGATGGAGAGGGAGGGACCACCGCGGTGAAGAGGCTGGAGCAGCTAGAAGGATGCGTAACAGCTTTTGGGGATGAGGCTGTTGCTGCAGCCCCGTCGGTGTGGGCAGGTACATCCCACGGGGCGGCCAACGCACTCACAAAGTGGGTTCACTGGTTTGTACTGACAAATCCTCTCCCCTTTGCCCAACAGCCCACACAAGGCCTTTTCCCTTCCCTCGGGGCCGTAGGGAGCGGGCTGGCAGTTGGAAGGGACGGGAGCGGAGGGCCCTGGAGCGCACGGGCTCAGGGCCAGCATTCCTGCTCCACAAACAGCTCGCGTTTGTTCAGGCTGCTCGCAGCGACAAGGCACAAGCGTGCCAGGGCTTAGGGCTGCACGGCCCAGGGCTGAATTTGGCTCCTGGCACGGGCTGAGTGTGCAGTGGCAGCTCAGCATTCCCTGAGGAGCACGAGGCACAGATCCATGGCTCCAAGTGTGCTCCGAGCCACAACCGCTGGTCCCTGTCATCCCTTCCTGGTCAGTGGGACACTCCAAAGGAGGTTTCACCCACACAGTTCTGTTCTGCTGTGGTTCCCGGGGCAGGCTGAGCTCCCCACGCAGCTCCCCGAGGGAGAAGCTGATTTTCCAACCACTGTCTGGGGCTTTGGGGGGAGTATGTGCCGGCTTTCGTCGTGCTGATCTCCCCAATTAGTCTCCCATCTCCTTTTCTCCTCTTCAAAGCACTAAGCGTCATTAATCTGTTTGGGGGATTAATGCCAGGCTGAGCTGGGGAGGACGGTCCCGGCCTTCTCACACTCACAGCCCTGCACACTAATAGTTTTTGCTACCCCGTCACAGCTGTTAAGGCCACAAAAGCCCCGCGTAATGTGATCTCCCAGGGCCTTGTCCACAGGGGCCCAGGCACCCTGGACCCTTTTGAAGGCAGGAATGCGGCTGAGCATGACCAAGTTTGTCCCAGCGATGGCCTTGTGCTCTCCTCCCGACCATCCAAGCAGGAGTTAACAATGCATGGAGAATTGGATCAGCCCGTGGGACAGCCAGCTCCAGTGCTCCCCTTCTACCCTCCCAGCTCCCATCACCACAGAGTGTCTTGAGTTCAGGGGTGAGTGGCCCAAGGCCCAGGAGAGTGTGCTGCAGGCATTGATGGGCACAGAAGGGTTAAAACCAAATTTAGGACAATAAGCTTGGCATAAATTCCAGACCTTTGCCCATGATTGTTTTTTCAGGAGACAATGACTTGGACACATGCTGGCAGAGAGGTCTGACATAGCAACTGGCATGTGCCATGGAAAATGGACCAGGTTGCTTGGGGATGCAAAATGCATCCCTGTGCATCACTCGCCAGGACCCAGGGACTCCTCCGGGCCCTTAAAGGAGATGGGCAACAGCCACACATGATACAGGAGGGTGCTGGTTGCTCTGGGGGCTGTGGGAGCCTTGCTCTAGGTCTGAATGTCCTTGTCCCTTACCCCATGGCAAGGGTTAGAGAAGAGCGCGTGCTCTAAGTGCCCTCCTTGATACCCAGGGCTGGGGTGCTGCGCCCCACGAGGAGGGAGCCCAGCTGTTGTTTTAAGCACTGTCTGCTGGAAACACTCCAGTCTGGGTTTCAAAGCAGCTGCCGGCTCTTTCCTCGGATCTGAGGTGGCTCAGTGGGATCAGGCAGCTTTGTAATTTGAAACAATGGGGTTAGGGGGGGACTGTGCTGTTGGCAGCCCCAGCCATACAAGGAAAGAGGATCCCACTGTGTGCACGGCCCCGCATTCCCCATCCTCCCCCCGCCCCAGCCTGGGACAGGCAGCCTCCAGCATCCAGTGGCCCCCAGTGCACCCAGTGGCAGAGGCCAGAGGACACTGAGATGGGCATCAGGCACAGCTGGGTCCTGTCCCTCCTCATGCTGTCACAGGTTGGGTTTGGGTTTCTCCTCCTCTTGTTTTCTACACGGTGTTGAAACTCTACGCCAGGGTGGGAGATGCTCGGGGGAATTTGCAATGGCAGATGGTGGGGAAAAGAGAAAAGGACGGAGAGCACTGCCTGTGGGCATGGGAACACAACACCCCGGGAGGGAGTGGGGAGTGAACAGCCAAAGGTGGCCAGCCTGCAATGAATGCTTTTAATGCACAGGGCTTTCCTGCCTTCCCTACGCACACACCTGCAGGCTAGGAACAATCCCGCTCCGGATGCCTTTTTCCTTTCTTTCTTTTTCTTGCTTTTGCTCTCTTCTCCCTTTAAAACAAAGATGTTTCTCCAGATGCGCTGGTCCCCATCCAACAGATCCCTTTGTCTTGTCGCTTTGAATTATATTTTCTTTGTCTGCATTCGCCATCCTCCCAGGCTCAGCACTGGATGTCTCATTAGGAGAGAGATTCTGGTCAGCGGTGCCAAAACTCCTCGCAATGCTGACGCAGAGGGATCCTTACTGGAGTGAAGATGCTAAAAACTAAATCTCAGCCAAGGGAAGACTGTAGAATGAAGTCAGATGCCCGAAGGGAAATAGGAAACTTTGGGATGATTTTAGGATTATAAAAGGGATGAAGAAAAATTACAGGAGCAGAGCCAAAAGACTTCTCACCCCAAGCATATAATTTCCCATGCCAAATGCGGCACAGTCCCCCAGCTCTGTGGGGCCACGGGAGACTCCTGTGGATGTTGTCCCCAGGGAGAGGCACAAGGGTTGCTCTGGCACAGGCCACACGCAGCTCTGGGTGATGACAGCTCCTGCTGTCCCTTGCTCCAGGGCAGGGCCCTGAGTCAACATCCCTGGGTGGGATGCCCTGAGCTGCCAGGCAGGCAGGTCCCGCTGAGCAGCCCGGCTGTGTGGTGACTTTACTGCAGACCTCAAAGGGCATTTGGGTGCTCAAACCCAGACTCATTCCTTCCAACTGGCTCGATCTGGACTAGAAAGAGAAATGAGCTCTCCCCGCAGGCCTGCCCTCACTTAACTTTGCAAGAGGAAATTTTCTCCCGAGCTCCAGGGATTGCAGGACATTTTTGATGTGAGAGAGATATGGAAAGCAAACCTGACCTTTTCAACCAGAGAAAGGCTGTTTCCCCACAAGTCTGTGTCACAAAAAATGCTGTGTTTTATTTTCCTCCCAACGCTGCACTGAAAACAAACATCCAAACCTCAAACTTTGCTACAAAGCACGATTGTCTCTCAAAACCAGCTCTTACCCATTTCTATCCAACCCTGCCTCCCTGTGCTGTTCTGCCTCTCTGCAGGCTCAGGGAGAGTGGTGGGATCAGCCTGAGAAGTTATTTTGTTCCCACCAAACACCTTGGCTAGCGTGGAGTCCTTTTATTGCCGGGATGTCATTCCCACTGTGCTTGTTTAACACACATACCAGCTGCCTCTTTTCATGCTACTGGTCTGAGAACGAGGCCTGAGCTCTTCCCAAGTTCACAGGAAGATGGGCTCATTTGGGGACGTGGGATGTAAATCCCCTCGAACACTGCATATATTTGCATCTGTGTCTGATTTTATCTCCTCTCTCACACTGCAAGATTCCCCTGCCCTGTCATGTTGGGGAAATGCAATGCATCCCTCACAGGCTGAGTTTGGGATTCTTTTTCTGCTGTTGGTGACTAGTTTACTTTTCATTGATTTTTTGGGTCCTATCATGACCAAACAAGGACTTGCTTCCATCAAACATCATAACTGCTGCTCAACCACCACGTGGCCCCCAAACCAGCATCCTCTGGAGTGGCACCACCTCCTCAGGCAGCCCCAGTGTGGCACATGTATGGAGCAAGCCCTTCCTCAGCCACTGTGACTGTTTTCCCACTTTAGGACATAACAGAAGATCCTTTCAACAACATTTCCTTTGAAAAATAATCCATCTAACTCTGTTTTTGGAAAGTGCTCCATGCTTTGCACAGGAAGAAGTTAATTACTGTCCAGGGGGTGAGGGCGTGTGTTCTCAAATGTTTTAAATGTTTAATTTTCTTGAAAGAAAAACCATCTCTGATCTCTGTTGGATCCTCTCCCTGTTTATACAGAGGGTTTCTATTAGCAGGGCCAACAGTACATCCCCGACCGCCACGTCCGTGTCCTTTTCTTCTTCCCTCAAAACAGGAACCCCTCCCAAGGGGGTGTGTCCCACCTCTCCGTGCACCTCTCTCCAGGGAGCAGGGAGGGCCCGAGCCCTCCTGGCAGTGTCTGCTCCAAGGACTGCTCCATCCAGACCCTGAGCTGTGCTGAAATGATCTCTAACTGATGCAACTGTTCCTTTCCTGCCCATTTTCCAGGAAGATGTGGAAAGAGTGAGGTGGGTGACCCCTCCCACAGCTCTTTCCAGCAAAGAAGAGCAAAATGTCACTGAAACCTTTGCTGGTGGGTTCAAGCTAACCCCTGCTCACGTCAGCTGGGGATGGGCCATGATGACGAGGCATCCACAGCTATTTCAGATGAGGTTTTCAGGCAGAGGGTGTCCCACAGACATCCCTGTCTCCCCATCATGGAACAGCGTTTACAGTAAGGACATCAGTAGCTTTGCTTAGTCCCAGCCTCCTCTAATGGAATTCGGGGTCTCTCCTACATCCCATTTGCATCATGGATGGGCACAGGCTCCCAGGCCCACACAGATGATCCCAGTTGTTGGTCCCCGACTTGTTGAGGTCGTTTATGGGGTGCTGAGCATTGCTGGTGTGGAGGCCCTGGGGAGGTGGGCTCTGTGGTGGGACAGCCCTGAATGCCTGGCCATGCATTGCCTGCCAGGACACCCAAAGCTGCCCATTCCCATGGAGAACTGATTTCCTTTTGTTATTGCCGCTTATCTCAGCCCTGCTGGTGCCGCCTCCAGTGCATTGTCAGGGGTGCTAATCTAATGCTGATGAGAGGATAATGAGAGTGACCATCAGTGTCGTAATACCCATTTGATTTTTAATTTATTACAATAAGGAAGAGGTGACTAAGAGGAAGGGCTGGGGACAGCGGTCAGGGTGACCTAAGTGTGCACGCTGGGACATTTCCAGGTTGTGCTGGAGACTGAGGTGGGCAAACCCCGTGGGACCTCCGGATTTCAGAGGCTGTTCCGTGAAGAGCTTGGGGCTGGAGCTGTCACCTTCTGGAAAGATCCACCCCATGAACCATTGTGTGGGGTGGATGAGGGTCTCAGGATCTGATCCACTTCCAGAACCTCTAGGCTAGTGTTAAATGAGGGGAGTTGCATGGGAGAGCAGATGGACGGGGTTTGCTCTTTGTCCACATGTGTGGACATGGAGGGGATTAGTTGTGGGGCTGCTGAGAAATGGAGAAGGGCTTTGGCACTTGGTTGTGGGGCTGGAGCAGGGGGGACATTGGACAGGTTGAGGTGAACAAGTGGGACCTTGAAGGCTCTGCAGCTGGCTCTCATGACTCCGTCTCCTGGGATGACTTCAAACCTCTCCCAGCCTCAATTTTCAACTATCAAGTTCCTCTGGAGCCCCTCTCCCAGAACAAATGGTATCTCATACCCATGGCTTGTGTGCTCAAAGGTGTCCTGCAGCAGCCAAAGCCCACAGCACGCCTTCTGCAGCAGGCTGGGTGCACAGTGCAGCTCTGTGAGCTGAAGAACAGCCTCAAATCGCTCCTCTCAGCTGCCCTTCAACAATGTCATCCATGTTTTGGGCTCCAAACATCCACCTGTGTTCGGGATAAGCCAGGCTCAGTTTGCAGCAGGCAAACCAGGCTGGTGCACAGACTGCATCTGTGTCCCATCACAAGTGTGTGGATGGCAAAAAAGGCAGCAATGCTGGGGGAAGAAATGGGAGCTGGAGAGGATGGGAGGGAGAGGAGACAGAGCAGAGGGCCACGTCGGGAAGGCTGTGGGGGCTGCGTGTGCATCTGGCCAAGCCCACGTGCTGCTCTTCGCACTGAGAACTGCTGTGGCTGGAGGAAGGGGCAGCCTGGGGAGCACTCAGCCTCGCCTCTGCTGGGTCAGGGCTCCTCACAGCTTTATTTTGGCTGTGGGGGCGGCAGCGATGCTTTGCGGCGAGCTGTTGGGTGGCTGGCGGGGCTGGAGGAGCACCAGAATGACTTTATTTTGGAAATATGTCCCTGCGGAGCACTCAGTGTCCCTTGGCTATCCCAGCCCAGAGCCAGTCGAGCCGCTGGGACCTGCTCCGCTCGCGATTGTACTCGTCTCTTATCGCTCTGCTGGGAAAAGAGCTGGCGAGGAAAGGAGCCAAGCCCGCGTGCGCTCGCGCTCCCTTTGGCACACCTGAGCCAAAGGCTGGTTTCTTTCTTCCTTTCTTTTTCCTTTTGTTCGTCTTTCTTTCTTTCCCAGGCACATTTTTCAGGCTGATAGCGTGGCAGAGAGGATGAAAACGTGGTGGGGCTTTGGCCAGGATTGTGGAGGGGAAACGGTGTAGTGGTGCTTGGCAGCACCGTGTCTGCTGTCGGGCCAGCCGGGTGCCAGGCAGGAAAGGGCGTCCCCAGCCCTGCTTGGAGCCGGACGAGGAAAGGAAAGGGATGGGGACAGAAAGGGCAGAGTGGCGCCTGGGGAGGGGTCACAGCAGCTGGGAGAGTACCCGGCTCCCCCCGGGCAGGTTGTGCCCTTCAGCCTCACCGCAGGCTGGAGAGCAGGGCTGGGGGGATAACGGGCTGTTGAATCTGGCCCAGAATACACAACCTTCTGCTGCTGGACAAAACAGCTGGCCTGTTTTCCAGGCGGACCGGGAAATGGTGGAGCCTTTTTCCTCTGGCCGTGTTCCAACAGGGAGTTGCAGCAGCATTAACCCACTCTGGCTGGATGGGATCGGGGAGCTTGTCCCAGAGCTAGAGCTGGCTCCCCAGGGATGGGATGAGTTCTCCCATTTGGCTTGTGTTTTGGCACTGTCACCACGTTTCCTGCTCTTACCGTGTTGACCATGGGTCTCCTTGGATTCTGTTGAATAGGAACCCTCTGCCTCGAGTCCTGCTGCTCTCTGGAGGTGCTGGTGACCTGCTGGAAGAATGAATGGAGCTGGAAATGGGTCTGGATGTTCTCACTCAGCTTCCCACGCACCAGGGGTGAGGTGGTATTGCAAACCATGGGGTGGAAGGACAGCAAAGAGCAATCCACACTTTCATGAGGGAGCTATCTTCAAGGAAGACACACAAAGAACCACCAAGTCAATCACCTAATAGAATTATTGTTGCTAAAACCAGAGATTTCCCTTCCTGACAAGACATGGTAGCCCCGTGAAGTCCCCATGTGTTTGCACTCCGGAGCAGAGCCGAGCTTAGCACAGACACGTGAGCGAATTGGCCGCAGACCCCCAGGAGTCAGCCATAAGATGCCTCCCCACGGGAGGACCAACTTAGAGTAAATATTTAATAGCTCCAGTAAATATTTAACTTCTCTGACATGAGTGAGGATGGAAAAAACAGACCCTGGTGGGCAACCTCACAAAGCCCCTGGGTGAGAGGCTTCGGATCGCTCTTCCCAACTCTCAGCCCATTGAACGGGCTTCTAGGCAGGACCTGGCTTTCATTAGATGTATGTGCAGAGCCTAACACAGGGAGCCTGTGATCTGGAGTCAGACCATTGTAAAAATAGCATGCCCTTTGCATGAGTCAAGAAACACCCACTCCCAATTAAACAGGAACGTCATCCATCTGAGGTTCAGAGCGGCACTTCAGCTGGCTCGTGCTTGGCATTGCGATCATCTCTTTGGGCATTTCCAGCTTGAGAGAGCACTCCTGGGAGGATAAGTGTTTTAAAGGATGGGCACAAGTTGTGCAGCAGAGGAAATTCTGCTCTTCTTTGCTCTTGAGGCTGCTTGATGCGGACATCAACAATCACAGGGGAATTTTTGCCCTCTTCAGCTGTGGACGGCACATGGTGATTGTGGTCAATGCAAAATGCCACCTCTCTTACTGAGGGATCAGGAATGCCTGGAGCAAGAGGAGACCTGCACACCCTTGCTCCAGAACCATGCAAGACAACCCTCTCCTCTGAACCTCAACATTTGGTTTTCACCATCTCTTTTAGTTGAAACACCACTGGCTGAGGGGATGTCCCACATGTGCAAGATGCTAGAAGGCCCTTGTGCTACGTATCCAGCTGCCTCAGTACAGTGGTCTGGGATTTCAGGAACTGGCGAGTGGTCACAGAGCTCTGTCACAGCCTGTTTTATTTTGAAGAGCCAGTTTTGCACAGCGAGACCTAGAAACGCTGCCATCTGCTCGGATGTTTCTGCGCTAATATTAGAGCAGCTAAATATTTGCATGTGGGCCTCTTTTAGCACTGGGACTCCCAGAGGAATATGGGCCACGTTTCTGGGGTTTTTAATAGAAAGCAAGAGAGGCCATGAAGTCGAAGGAAGAAAAGGTGTCAGAAAACACCAGGTCAATGGAATGGGGCAACGGGGGCACTCCAGTATAGAGAAGAGTCCTCCAAAGGCTCTGTGTGCCCGGTTCCAAGTGATGCTGTGGGACTGGTGTGGTGCCACGTGGGTCTGGGCTTGGGTGAAGCTCTGCCTCGTGTAAGGGAGGAAGCCTGACAGGTCAGCAGAGCTAAAACCACTCAGACTCATCCTTCCTGAGACACATCGCCTGATACTGGTTCTCTGAACTGTGGTTTCCTGATGCAGCTGTTTGATAAATATTTATCTCTGCTCTATTGCAAAGCAATTAGGACGGCCTCAGAAGTGGGTTTACTCAAGAGGCACCACAAAAATAAGACAATTTGGATAATGAATGTATCTATTTATTTTCCATTCATAAGGGTTCTCCTGAAAGCTCCTGCGGAAACAGGCATTTCCCAAAGCTTTGTGTGTCTGTACGGTGCCACACAAAGTTTAAAATTCACATCTCTGTTGTCATTCACCTCATACTGGTTTTACCCCAGTGTCCACACACCGAAGCTGCCAGCTTGCACCAGTATAAGGGAGAGATGGACAGTTTCAACTTTGCCCAGGACAGAGAAGGTGCTGGGGCCGTTCCCAGCCTGCAAACCCCTGCAGTGCAGGGTGGATGCAGGCAGGTTACACTAACTGCTGTGGGGTCAGATCATGGGTTGAGCCCCAGTTTCCTGCTCATGCTTACTAGGAGCCTGATCTCATTCCAGTCCCAGGCCACTGCCGCAGGGTTGCACCAGGATATTCCTCAAGTGCTGCTGTCAAACACGGCTGCATCGCACCCATTCCTGAGGATCAGCCCTATTGTCCCATCCCTGGAGGAGGTGTGGAGAGACCAAGGGATTTGCACATCCTTCGTGGAGGGATTGAAGGGTTTGCACAACCTTTGTGGTGGAATCAAGGGTGCTGCTGGCAGAAAAAGGAGCTGGTTTTATGGACTTGTAGCACAAACCAAGCGAATCCTCCACGTGTCATGCCCAGAAGATTAACTGGGGCCCAACTCTGGGAGGGCAACAAAGGGACAGAAGAGGTTCCTTTGTTGGACTGGGGAAGAGGCAGCCACTGCACTCTCCTTTGTGGAGTTGCCGCCTCTCACTTTGCTTTCTTCCCCTCTCCCTTCAACAGGTTGCTCGGCACAAGCCTCCCCGGCATTCAGGGCCATCCCACCCCCTCCCCATGGCCCATCACCATCTGCTCACCACAACCCCGCACAGCCCAGCCCCGAGCCCTCGTCCACCGTGGCTCCACAGCCCTTTGTGCCATTTTATCCCCTCGGTCATAACTCCTCCACCACTCGCCCCTCGCTCCCTCCTCCTTGCCCGTAAAGGCGAGAGGTGGGAAGGGAAAGGTTTCCCCAGCTCTGTGCAGAAATGTTCAAGTGTGTCAAAAGACAAAGCCTGTCCCCTTTGCAACCCACCAGCTGCTGCTGCCACAAAAGCGGGGAGAGGAGGGGGGCCAGGAGCGTGGGGGGCACTTTGTGACCCGAAAGGAAAAACCTTGAGAAAAGAACAGAATAAATATCCCCTCCTTCCGCCCCGTCTTAACAAGAGGGGACAGAATTAAACACTTTTGTTAAGTGAGGGGCTGTCCCCCACACCAGTTAACACGGCTCCTGCGCCCTGTCCTGGTGTCGGACTTTAACTCACTCTGTGTCGTGTCTTTCTCTCCACGGGCAGAAAATTCAATTAGTCTCGAGCAAATGCCTTCCTAAAGGACACAGAAAACGAAAATAAAGAGGAGAAATCTGCTTTCATCCTGTACAGAAAGAGGCTCTGGGGGGGAAAATACAGATTAGGGAGATAAAGAGGCAGGTTTAGGGATTTCAAAAGCAGTTCTCTCTCTCCTTTTCTTCTTTCTCCTTTCCTTTCCTTTCCTTTCTCTCCTTTTTTCTTTTCTTTTCTTTTCTCTTCTCTTCTCTTCTCTTCTCTTCTCTTCTCTTCTCTTCTCTTCTCTTCTCTTCTCTTCTCTTCTCTTCTCTTCTCTTCTCTTCTCTTCTCTTCTCTTCTCTTCTCTTCTCTTCTCTTCTCTTCTCTTCTCTTCTCTTCTCTTCTCTTCTCTTCTCTTCTCTTCTCTTCCCTTCTCTTCCCTTCGCTTCCCTTCTCTTCCCTTCTCTTCTTTTTTTCCTTTCTTTTCTTTCTCTTTTGGTTTGCTCTCTTTGTCTTTCTTTTTTAATTCCTCACCTATCCTCTCTCCCTCTCTCACTCCTTCTCTCCTGCAGCCATCTGATGACCAAAGCCTCATCCCACACACCCCACTGCTGAATCAATCCAAACCCCCGTGTAAGCAGAACTGTGTTTGTCTTGCTCTGAGTAAGACTCCAAACCAGCCCTGGGTTTTTGCCTGTCTGTACAGCTCCTCCATCCAGGTACAATGCTACCCCACTGCCAGGAAAAGGGAAGGACTGATGCTGGGAACACTTCCCTGCTGGGCCACCCCCACCACAAGCCACTGGGCTTGGGGATTTCTGTAGGAGCACTGGCAATTAGTGGCCACTGGGAACCAAGGGGAACATTTCCAGTGGTTCCGCATCAAGGACCAGCTCCCCGTGTGCTCAGGGCTCGGGCGCTGCCGGCCAGGCACGGTGCCAGGGGGCCACGGAAGGGCTGGTGCCTCCTGCGCGGGGCACTCGGGGTTTATCGCGCACGGTAAGAGCGGCGAGCGTTTCCCAGCCGTCATGCTTCCTGCTCTTGATTGCAGATGCTGCTGTCTAATCACCGCTTCCTCTCCTGCCTCTCGCCCTGCACTAGGGCTCAGGGCTCCCTGGCAGCCCAGGGCAGGTTGGCATCATCCCATCCTCCATGTTCACCTCCCATAACTGGTTTTCCCCATGTTGTTCACCTCCTCCTCTTCCAAGAAGTTCCTCTTCATGTGCTGGTCTGGTCCTCGGCTGCCAATGCTCTGGAGCAAGGGCTGGTGCCTGATATTGCTGCGTGCCAGAGATAAGAGCTAATCTCTGTTTTATGGTCATGAATAAAACTTGCAGATCAGAGTCTCTGTGCGGAAATCAGGACCCTACAAACCCTCACGGGAGGAGGGAGGGGGGCTGGCAGCACATCCCGTTTGCTGAAGCTGTTGTTTCTGTGTGAGCCTGCCCGTACAATGTACCAGGCTTCACTGGCAGGGAGGTACAGCTCAGCAAGCACTGGGCAAGAGGGGCCAAAAACATTGGTGGGGCAGAAGACTTCATTTTTTGACTCATGAGAGCCCAGGTATGGGGAGCTCACCCTTGAGCCTCTCCTGAACACAGCCTTCTGGAAGGTATGAGGGGGAGACACAAACAGAGGCACTGTGACAAATGAGAATGTGATTTTGTGCTGTGATAGCTCACAGTAGTCCTGCACCAACATTTTAAGGCATTGATTTTGTCTCTCAACGTCGAGCTTTGGGAGGGAAAGGGACTCTACAAACAACGTAGGAATTGCCAGGAAGGGAGGAAAGCCGGCTGTTCTTCCTTCCAGCCACTGCCATCTCTTTATATGCACCCAACATCTGGCAGAAAACTTGAGTTTTTAGCTTGCATCCTTCTGCCCGGTGTCTCTCCTGCAAGCTCCCTGCCACACAAGCAATGGATATGCTTGACTCTTTCTGCTGGCATGGCTTCATTGCCCAGAGCACAGGGGATGATGGACTGGACCCTTTTCAGGTTGCTTTTGGAGATGAATGTGTAGCTGTGGCCTTCCAACATTTGCCAGTTGGAAGGAAGATGGGCCAATGAATCTGAAGTACCAGACAACAAGACTGTATGGGATGGAGTGAGGAGAATGTGGAGTCCCCAAGAAAAAGGGTGGAAAAAGAAAAAGTAGGAAAAGAGACAGACTGTAGAATGAATCAGAGGGAGAAAATCAGTTTGGGGTCAGGGGTTTGTGTCTTGGTTTTTCTCTGTGTGCAGGCTTCCCCCAGGCTATCTTGCTCTGGCTGAAAGCTGGAGGGGGGCTGGAGAAGGAACTGTTCAAAACCAGTAGGGCAGTGGCTGAGTGCTGGTTAATGAGTTACTCGCTCATAGCCCCGAGCTCCTGTGAGCTGCTTTCATCTCCGAGCCAAAGGAAAGGATGGATCATTCTGCAGCAGCTTCCTCTGCAACATCTGGGCTCCGCAAGAGCCGGCTCTGGATCTCTGGGAGCAACACAGCCATCACAGCCCTCCCGGGCATGGGATGCTCCCACTGTCCAAGGGACCTGCTGGAACTTGAGCATAGTCTTGGTGCCACCAACAGCTGTTGTTCTGGCCCTGATTCAGGTTTTGGGTCTTTCCAACATGGACAACCCAGCGTGCTCCAGCCTCCTGTGCCCCTGCTGATGTCTCAGGCTGTGCACTACCCATGGCTTAAATAGCTTAAAGAGAGTGATGGCAGACACTACCTCATGCCAAGTCCCTCATGGTTATCCATGAAGTCATCATGGCCTCCTTGACCATTGCCCTGGACTCTTGCTGTCCTGAGGTCCTTTATTCTCTGCCTTTAAATAACACTCTTTTTCCTGCTCTCCCTCCCGTAATCAGGGCTACCAGGCTCCACACTCCCAGGAGAAATTCCCATTCCTGTTCCCTTCATGGTCTGATGAGACAAAGTAGAAAAAATGGTCAGAGGGGAGAAGAAAGGAGCTGGTTTTGAAATGAATAGAATCTGCTGGTCAGGCTGCCACTGAACAGACAAAGGCTTTCCAGCGTGTAGCTGCTTGTCTATGCAGGGAAATTAATTGGAACAGCTTTTCCAAATTAGCTGCATCTGATGATGATAAAAATAATAAAAACAAATAGTGGATTAAGTTAAATTAGGAAAAAGCAGCTTTATTCTGGAATAGGCGTGTCCACATTCCAGCATATTTTATTCCACAATAGCAGCTTTGCTGTGCTGCTCTGTGCAGACAAGCCCTGACACCGGCCCTGTGCACGCTCCCGCTCCTCCTCTGCAGGGCAATCCTGCCTGCTTGCTCTCCGCTCCTGCTGCCAGAGGCTCCTCCAGACTTTCTCCTTCGGCTGCCATTTTTCCAGCACTTCTCCCTGCTTGAAAGTCCTCCAAGGACCCGGTCCAGCCTGTCTTGTGGATTTTGGTGTTTCTCATCCCAGTGAAATCTGCCCCCAGCCCTTCCCAAACATGTGTGTGACCCTGCTGCCCCTAATCCCTGCAACAACCTCCCATCCAAATTTGGACTAATTCCCACTCTGAAAATTCACTTGATTCCTTTGCTTAGCATCCAGACCTTTCTTCCCTGAAAGCTGGCTCCTGGATTGCCCAGGCAGCTTGTCTCCCTTCAGCTTAGCTCCTAAGTGACATCTGCACATATATACAAAAATCCCAGATTTATTTTGGATGGGGAAAGATGAGAATTTGGCACACACACAACCAAACTGCGACCTCTCTGACCACTCTGCGTTTGCAGAGCCTGGTTGCTGGATCTCATTTCATTGCTGCCAATTCCATGGGCTCAGTCTCCAGTGGGGTGAGCAGGAGTGACTCTGCTGACCTTACAGAGCTACAGCATCTTATACCAGATTAGGATCTTGCCCTTTCTATTAGAAGAAAAACATAATTTTAATTATCTTGACATGTTTATCACTGTGAGCCTGGGCCCGTTATCTCCACGGGTTCATTCTCAAATGTGCAGAGCTGCGAGAACATGATTGTCTTTTAGGAAAATCCCGCTTGAGGTATTTCTGCAGCTGCACTTTGTGTCAAAGGATAAAAAATGTGCAGGGCTACTTTCCTCGCATTGTTGAGCTGGAGTAGCTGCCGTTTGCTGCGAGCCATTGCCTACACAATGGGGCTTCAGCTATTACAGCTAATTTATGGGTCTGCATGTGTTTACCCTGTCAAACCGTCTTGCAGGGAGGGTTTAAAGACATCAAAAAAGCAGTTTGTGTTAGTTTCCCTAAAAGTTGCTTCGCTGTGCAGATTGAAGGGCAAGAGCTACTGGTTTGCTGTGTGTCAGGTTGACTCCTGACCCCACACAGCAAATCTGGGACTCTGGGGTCCCAGAGCCACCCATCCACTCATGGGAGCATGTGTGATTTAGAGTTGCCCACTGTCACTCAAACCCAGCTATCCCATCTCCCTTGTCAGTGTGCCCATAGTAAAACTCCATTTCCTTTTTTACTTCTTTGACCTTTGTATCATCTCCACAAAGGTTTCCTTTTTTTCATTGACATTTTTGATGTGAATTTGAAAAAGACTTGAAACTTCTGCCTTGTGGTCTGCTGAGTTACCTGCCTGATTCTGTGTCCATCTCACTCTTAGACTGACCAAAGTCATCCTGCAGATTTCCTTCTCCCTACTTGACCAGCTGGGAAGTTTGCATCAGACATAGTAAATTCCTTGTGAATTATTATTTGTGTTTATTATTTGCTACACCAAAGGGCCCAGGCATCCTAGGCATGGGGTCCTTGACCAACACAAGGAAAATATTCTCTCTTTCCCACCAAGTTTTATGATTGAAGAACAAAACACAAGATAACTGAGTCTTGCCAAAGAGCCCCAGACCACAGTGTCAGCCAGCCCTAAATAGTCCCATCATCATCAGCACGGCTAAAAATAAGTCTAGTGAGGTTTATTTTCATTATTATTCTGCCAGAATATATCTTCTCCATCATAGGACCTCGCTCTAGCCCCATTCCCAAAGTTGCCAGGAGCAGCCTTGTCTCTTCCTCCTCTTCCTCATCCCTGTCCCACCATTCCCATCCCCTCGGGGAGCCCTCCCCTCCCCCCCCTCGCAGCCCCCGCCGGCTCTGGGGTCCCGCAGGTTGCAGCAGCAGCAGATGGCAGCCCAGGGGCCGGGTCACTTGTCACACCGCCGCCGGTCACTGCCGGGAGCCCCCGCCGGCCCTGGGCTCTGCGTTTGTTTGTCTAATGTGGCCCCAAGGGCTGGGCCCTGCTCGGGTGGCAGCTTCATCCCAGCCATGCTCGTGCTTTCCTGGATCACACTACTGATCCCCAGGGCCCGTGCTTTCCCCAGACAGCGGCTTTCACCATATTTTTCTGACGGGGTCTGTATAGGTCAAGGCAGAGCCCAGTCAAACCCAGCTCCAGCAACGTGGGAAGGAATAAGGCAGCAATAACCCATCCAGGATAACAGCTCTGCTCCTCGGCAAGCCTAGGATAGCATGGAAGTGGCTCAGGAAGTGGCTGGAAGAGACTCTGTCCCCTTCACACCTGTGCTCAGCCATTTAGGACAACTTCTGCATCTATCACTCCCATATTGGTCCATGGGGACACATCCTGGCCTCCCAGCCCAGTGCTGGGGGATGAGGGACCTTGCTCAGGCAGGCACAAAGTGCTACTGGCAAAAGGCAGAGTGACAAGGGAGGGTGGCAGTGAGAAATTGCTCGTGGTCACAGAGAATGTTCAGGATCATAAGAGCACACTGTGATCTGTAGTTATCAGGAGGAGGCTGGGGAATCAAATACAGCAAGTAGGTTATGAGAAGGAGAAAAGGAATAATGTGGCCAACGATTTTTAATTTTTCCTACAACAATCAGGGGAAACATCTCCAGACTCAGAGTGCGAGTTTAATTTTCCCCTTTGCTCTCCTTCTCATCATTCAGTGGAGCACAATGGCAGAGACACAGCCTCAGAGGTTTCTCCTTCCCCTAAGGGATGCCTGCTTGCTCTGGTGTGGCAGAGCCCAAATCCTGGGATAAATGCCCTAATCCCAGGGCTTGAAGAGGAGATTCCCTTCGTGGGCTCCTGTCTCCTGTGCCCTTCCATTCACAGTTATAAGCAGGAGTATTGCAGATCTCACTAATGATGTACAGACCTGCTCTGCCAAAGAACTGCTTGGTTTATGTACGGCAGACAAAAGCAGAGACAAAACTAAAGCTCAAAGCAGAGACAGGACATGCCCAAGTCTGCTGGCAAGGAGGAGACAGAGGCTAAAAGTTGCTCTGCTGTAGTGATGAACGGGATGGCAGCACGGAAACAGAGCTCGACCCCTCTCACATCTTCAGGGATGACTGTCAAAGGGAGGCTGGGCATGCCAGGGGGGCACGGAGCAACCCTGCCAGCGCCAGGGCTCATCCCACGGCCACTGCAAAGCGGGACACCGTGAGAGGGAAGCCGTCAAGAAGCAAATCCATTCTTCCCTCGGAGCAGAATTGCTTTCATAGCTGCACCCCAGCACTTCCCAGCCTCTCTGTCTTTTGCTTAATTAACTACAGAGCTCGTATGATTTTCTCTTTTTTTAGGGTAAAAAAAAAAAAAAAAAAAGGAGAGAGAGAGAGAGAGAAAATCAGAGAAGAATGCCATTTTTGAAAACGCCCCCCGCCTCCGCGGGATCGCACGGATTTGCAGCCCCACGGCTGCTTCCGCCACCGCCCGCCCCCGCAGGACCCCGGCGCTGCCCGGCTCCCCCGCACACAGATGTGGGCTTCCCCCGGGCCCCCGGCGCTGCGCTGGGAAAGGCCGAACCTGCCACGGTCCTTTCACAGCTCTGTCAAGAACATCACCCCCCCGCTGGGGCATCCCCCGCATCCCGCACCGTCCCGCAGCGGCAGCCCCGAGGCGGTGGGAAGCACTTGGTCCCCCGCTCCATCTTTCCTCAGTGGGAAGGATTCCCGGTAAATAAACAGCAGCTGTTGGTGAACTGCATCTGAGGCTTTTTCCCATTTTCCGACCGGAGCTGTGATTGTGTCCAGGTGTGGGGAGCCGGGGCCGGAGGCTGAGCACTGAGATGCTGGGACAGATTTGGCATCGTTCGGTTTGAACAGTGATGGGATGACTCAGGCCTGACCCTCAACACTGAAAGACAAGGCTCTGTGGGGTGAGAGCGACCGTGCCTCAAATCCTAGGGCTGTCTGCAGTAGGGGAGGCAGTTTTGGGGAGCTCATGAGGCTGGTCCCCATCCCCAGTGCCTTCTCCTCTCATTTACCCAGCTTTCACGTCCCTCTCCCCAAGACACAGTCCCCACCACCTCAGGCTGTACCAAAGCCCTCAGTCTTGGTGGAAACTTGGCTTGAAACACAGGAAACCAAACTTAGTTTCACTTCGGTTTGGTGTTTTTGTTTTGGGTTGTTTTTTTTTTTTAAATGTTGAGCTAGATCTACATATCTGAGATCAGCCCACTTTCAAGGGCCTTTGCAGTCTGGTCTTCATCCTTGCCTGGGCAATACCCTGGGGAGTCTCGGTGCTGCCCCGGGCGCGGGTGGCAGCCCCGGAGCCGCACGACGCTGATTGAGATGAGGAGTGAAAAGGCTCATCGTAGCTCATCCTGCGTGGTAGCTGTGCGCTGTCCCATGGGGTCCCATGAGGACCCACAAAGCCCACGGGTGAAAGTGCAAAGTTGCATTTTCACTCACTGGGGAGGGAGCTCAGGTGAAACGGGTCAGGGTGGCCCAGGAGCCACATCCCATGGCCGCACCTGATGCCACCTCCTTTCCAAACACCCACGAACTGCCCGCCCTGGTCACGCTGACTCCTCCATCAGGGACTTTCTCACACTGGGATACAAACCAGAGCTGTTGTCCCTCTGCGATGCCCGTGTTCTCAGCAGACTCCAACGAAATACTTTCCCATGCCCACTGTCCTCCTGCCACTCAGGGACGCTCTGTCCCCTGCACTCTGCGCCCGCCCTGGCAATGGCACGGCAGGCTCGGCCATGAATCACTGTCTGGCACGGACAGCATCCCTCTCCATACCACACCTGCCACGCTTTGGTTCGCCCTTCCCCTGGACAAGTTTTTCCCCCTCCCTTTGAGAGTGGCTCTTTTCAGCTCCCCGTGGAAGGAGCCTGTTCTCCCGGTGATGGATTGCACTTGATTTCAATATCAATGAGGCTCTGCCCGCACAGCCCCAAGCAGCCTGTTTAGCCGAGGTTTGTTAACAGGATCACCCTCCTCCTCACATCCCTCCTGCTCTGCACCGAGGAGGCAGTGGCTGATCCACCCTTGGGAATGGATTTTCCTGCCATCCAGGCACAAGATGCTGGTGACGGGGCTGTGATGCACCAGACACAGGGATGGCCTTGCAGTGGGGTTTGCCGAGGGCTGTTCAGTCAGAGAAGCGTGGTTAGTATGGGGTCTCTGGCGCTTTGCGTGCCGCCCGAGGAGACTGATGTTGCCATGGTGCCTCCTCTCCCTCTGCTGATTTAAAAAAAAATAAAAGAAGAGAAAAGATGATCCTTTCTTTTCTCCCGGGCTTTTATCTCCCCCTCTAAAGCGATTGCTTTGAGTCCTATGTCGAAAGCATCCATTGCTAAAGGAGCCAGAGGGAGCCATAAATTCAGGCGACCCCGAGTGATGCCTCTTGCCCCACACCCCATCCAACGAGGGGCCTTTGTTCTTCCCACTGGCTGCGATTTATGGTGCTCAAGCCAGGGCTGTTCCCAAGAGAGCTGTCACCCTTGTCCCCAAACTGACAGACAAGCCACCAAAGAGGCACCAAGTGTGTTTTGGCAGTGCAATACCTGCCCCAAAAACAGCAGCCAAACCCAGCCTGAAGGGATGCCCAGTGCCCTGCACGTTGTATGTCCCACAGGGATCAGAGTCGTGATGACAGCCCCCTGCTAACCAGCTTTTCAAAGCTATCCTGTGGTTCGGAGATCCTCAGCTCAATTCCCACCACATGGGCCAAAGTGGTGTCAGCATCCCTGCGAGGTGCCAGCCTGGCAAGCTGTGAAAAGGCTCCTGACTGCCAGGCTGCAGTTCATTGGGAGCATCCTATGGGTTTCTTCAGCAATTAAATCCCCTTACTAACATCTTACCTGAGAGAGCAGAAAAGGCAGAAACTGTACTGATACCAACCTCCCGCACTGAAAAAGTGCAAGTGCAATCATCCCAGAAAAACACATCCTTCCAAGCCATCCTGGCTGCCACATGTGGTCAGATCAGAGCCCAGATGAGAAGAGTGGAAAGTCCCATGGAAAAGGTGAAGGAGCGACGTGAATTACTCATCCAGCTCTGTCTGGCCCAAAGGGCAATCCCCCGGCTCTCCATGTGAGTGCAGGACACTTAAATCTGTGCCTGTACCTCTGGGGATCTTACAGAACTGCTGAGCCAGAGTCAGCATCTGTTCCCCCCTCTCCTCTCCCCTCCCCAGAGTTTAGTTAAGCTTCATGTCATGGAGAAGAGGAAAAGGAAAACAGAGGGCGAGGGGAAGCAATGCAAACTGTAAAAACAGTGAAGGACTCTTCCAGTGCCCTGGGGAGCTCAGGAGTGGGAATGAGGGTCTAAATTTTCCAATAGGAAAAATAAACTCTCCTGATGAGCCAGGGAAGTGAGTCCCTCCGGATTAGGTCGAGACAATCTGAAATTTTGGGGCTGCCAAACAAATCGTCCTGCTCTGCAATCCCCCAGCTTTGTCGCTTCGATAGCTTGGTTTGTGTCTCCCATATCCGTGGCTTTTTGGCCTACTGTGGTAATGCCAGTGTAGCCCACGTGGATTCTGATGCTGGGATAACGGCACAGCTATCCTGCACCAGCTCTTACCAGGACCTGGCTGCTTAAATCTGACCCCATAAAGACCCTGTTGCCCTGCTTTTATTTATGAACTGGCATCTGTTGTCACACCCAACACAGCGTGGCGGCACAGTTGATCACATTGCCTCCAAGCCCTGTGGTGACACTCCATGACCCAAGGGCACAGTTTGGCTTCCCACCATGGGTCACATTCACTGGGGTCCCTGTGACAGCAGCTGAGGTGGCTGTCCAATCTTGGCTCTCGTCCTGCTGACAGAAGCTGAGATGAATTTTCCTCTCTCCATGGCTCGCATGGTGACAGCAGCTGTGAGGGCACAGGGCTTTTCATACTGGTCATCACTCCTTCTCTTGACTGACCAAGTCAAGGCTTTACCCCTGGACTTCTCTACCCGGAAAAGTTTTTGCTGACTTTTCGTTGAGATTCACTTTCAAGACTGGAGCTGAGCAAGCAGCTGGGGAGGTGCCAAAGCTGCTGCTTCGGAGACCCGCTCCCCGCCGGGGCCGCAGGGGCTGTTGGCAGCGAGAGGAGCAGCTGCGCACCAGGAGTTGCATCACGGAGGTGGAGGTAGGTGGGGCCCGGTGGCGGGCGGTTCGTGCCTTGGGGCTGCTCTTGGCTGCGGTGTCTGACAGCTGCTGGCAGGTAAGGGCTGGCCGGCAGGATCAGCGCTGTCTGAAACGCAAACGCGCACCAGAAAAAGGAGCCTTGGGGCAGGGATGGGCAAGCACGCTGGAGTCTTCTTGACAGCTGGATTTCCTCTGCCTGCGCCACCTCCCTGATGCAGGTCTCTCCCCAGGGCCTGTGCAGCTTCTGGGGCCGCTGTTCCCCTGGAGATGAGGAACTGGAGAAGTCTGGGGTGCAGCGAGGGGTCTGCAAACCTCCCACCGTACAGGCAGCTTTCGTCCCAGTGCTCCCTGGTGGGGAGGGACTGCAGGGAGTAGCAGCTTTAGCCCTCAAGCAGAGATTGAGTGTGATGGAGATACTCCAGCAGGTCTCCAGTAGGAAGGTAAAACCTCTTCCAAGGCCAGCTCCCTGCCGAGGTTTCCTGAGGGCTCAGCTGGAGGCTGTCTAGGGATCCAACCTCGCACGGGCGAGACGTGCAGCTGCCTCCCGCACCCACTCCACTGCCTCCCGCCAAGCCACAGTCCACAAAACAGAAGTAACTGAGATCACACGAGCTGTATCTCTGTGGGTTTTCCAAGTGAACTCCTGGGAAGACTAAATAGTACTGATCTCTCCCCTTTCTTCTCTGGAAATTCCCCATGTGTATGGTTTTTTCCATCCAGCCTGCACATGGTCGCAAGGAATCCAGTTTTGGTAGCTCTTGCCTTCCCAGTCCATCTTGCAGGAAGCATGAACATAGCTTGAATGATGCTGCCAAGTTGTACCACGTGCCCATCAGGCACTTTTGGCAAGTTCTGGAAGTGAGTAACACACGGGACTGACATGTATAGAGACATCCGTAATATTTTCCCGGGCAGCTTTGTGGCATGCAGGGCATCAGCATTGTGGTTAATTAAACTGCGGTCTCCACAGCAACCGGGCAGGAATAGGAGGAATTATATATTTGCTTTTATTTATAGTGGCAGCCTTCATCCTGAGATTAAATGGGAACCAGCCCCTCTCCCTGCACACACAGCAGCTCCGGGGCAGCTTCTGCAGCGGGAGAGGGAAGAAAAGGCTGCTTGTTTCTCAAGATGCCCTTTGCTATTCAAGTTCCTTCTACGTGGTTTTATTCAGCTGCATCTTATACCAGGCATCAAACAAGCCCCAGACTATTATGTGCTGGAAGTTTTCCCCATGGAGAAAGCTGCTTGGATCCGCCTTGTGTTTTCCAGTCCATCTCCCCAGTGAGACATACAGACAAGTTAAAACAGGCAGATTTCGACAGGCCCCAGAAAGAGGGTTGTGAAGGATCTGCCAGGCGTGGAAGGGCTGCCTCCCCTCGCTCCCTGTCCTTCCCAGTGGAAATCAGGAAGGTTGCTGCTTTCCCAGCTTCCAGCATGGGGGTTTTCTCCCCTACCAGCACCCACAAGCCCGATGCCAACAAGCCGGTCCCTGGCAAGGAGGAGGAAATTTGTCACACTGGTGGCAGGGTGGGGAAGTGATGGGGATCTGCACAACAGGGCTCCAAGCAAGGGTGGGGACTTCGCTGCTAATGTGAGCTGAAGGCTGGTTAGGCAAGGGCTGCTCACAGCCCCGAATCCCTCAGAGTGCTCCCTCCCTCCTGCCCCCAAGGTACCCCCAGGGCTCGGGAATAGGGGCAGGGTTGGGGCACCTCTTTCCCCAGGGGGAAATTTTTCCATATCTAGAGCTGGGGAGTATCCAGTGGCCAAGAAGATCCCCAAGGGTAGATTACTCATCTTAGTGATGAGCTTTTTGGTTTTCTGGACTATCTGAGGCTCCAAGGATTTGCATCCAAGCCTGGCAGCAGCATTTATTCACTAAATTACCCAAAAAAAAGGGAGTTTGCAGAAGCAAGAGGTTTAGGTGAGAGGTTGGACTAAGTATGGAGGAAAAAGGAGAAGAGACAGTGAAGGAAAAAGGGGAACAGAAAAGGGGAACTTTATGGGGTGAAAAGGCATATTTTAAGGTTCTTTGGGGAAGAGGATCTTCACCTTTATCCAGACCAACCAATTACACCGTTTTGAAAATTTCTGCCTACAGAAGCTTGGCTCAGGAGCTGAGCTGCCTCTGGTGAACAGGATTGAGTTCAATAAAAATGTGCCCTTTTGTGGGGAACCAACAATGTGCAAATCCAGGACAAATGCAAATGCAGGGCTTCAGCCAAAACAAGGGAGAGAGATCATTTGGAAGATGTCGAAACATCTTGTTTCAACATTTTTTTCAGAACAAAGTGTGCTTTTTTTTTATCTTCTGTATTTCAAAACAGCTTTTCCTATTTGAACAGCGCTGCAAGCCAAAAGGAGAAGAAAGGTTAAAAAGGTGCAAAGGGAAGGAAACATTGTGGATTTGGTTGGAGGGATGTTTCAGGTGGGGCTGAAACAACTTTTTTTGACACCTTGCCAACCTTTTTCCTCTTGGTACTTTTTTGGCACAGACAGCAAGAGGAGAAACCCCATCCCGCAGAGCACCCCTGCCAACCAGGGATGGAGCCTGCCATGCAGCCACCCCAAAATACCCCTCTGCTGCTTAAAATAACCCAGTTTCTCCTGTTCTCTGCCAGATTTTCAGGGCTGTGAGCTCGGCATTGCTCAGTCTCTCTGCCTGCTGAGGAAACACATCGGGCTAAGAGCAAATTGTGCCTGGGGTCAGAAGTCCCCCGGCGTCCCCGAGGGGAGCCAGCTGCTCCATCCCAACGGTCTCCCACCTTCCCGCACCCCCGGCACCGCTCTGTTTTTCCACTGGAGCATGCGAAGCCGAAGCGGACGAGGAAGAATTCGGCCCTTTGTGTGAGCTGAATGCGGGCCATGTGTTGCGCTAATGCTGCCGGTGAGCCCACCCCGAGCTGCACATTCAGCCCTAGATTAGCGCAGCTATCAGGACACATTTAGATATGGACGATTTCCTCCGCCGTCGCCGGCGAGGGGGGACGGAGTGTGGGAAAGCTCTTCCCTGGGCGCGGGGCCCTTCTCTCGCCCATCGTGGCCCAATCCCAGAGCCGGGGGCCGGTTGTTAATCGGATTCCCACCGCGCCAGGCGAGATACAGCAGCGGCGTGTGACCTTCCCGGAGGTGCGGGGCGGCTGAGGAGCCCTGTGGGAACCAGGGCGAGGAAGGCTCTGCTAGAAAGGAGGAGATTTTTCAGGGTTCAATAGTCAAGGTCTTTTCCAGCAGGCCACTGTGCCTTGCAAGCTCGCATCCCACCTGTGATGTCCCCAGCTCATGGCACACCCCCCCAGACAGCCCACCGGAGCGGAGCACTGTTAACCCTTGGTGGCCTGAGTGACTGGAAATCAATTTAGAGGGGCAGAAATCGTGGGGGAGGGAGGGGAGAAGCAGACACCTCACCTCAGTGGAAGTGGCATCACCCTGTGCCTGTTAATAGGTTGAAAGTCTCCCTGTCCAAGCAAGAGGGCTGGATCCAGGCTGGAGCAGCAGCCTGTCATGGGCTTCATAGTGCTAAAGCAGCATGCAGGTGATACATCCTCACAGTCCTGATCCTGCCAGCTCTGCCCAAAACTGGGGTCCTGCGTGGGAACACCCTGCCAGGTGGGACTGATGTCTCCTTTCTGTTACTGGAGGCAATATGGGCAATACAGAGGTTATGTGATTTCTTCCCAATTAGCATGGCAGGGACTACCAGGCAGGACTTCTGGCTCCCTCCCTCCCCTAAAGCCATGCTGTTCGGGGCAGATATATGTCATGTGCTGTTGTAAATGGGTGGAATTGAGAGCAACACTGTGCAGGCCACTGGGCTTCAGCTGTGACCAGGAGGGCAGACCCAGGCCTGGGCCAGGCACCCAGCTCCCCACACTGGGCTCCTTGTCTCCCCCTCCCAGAAGTGGCTGTGAGGGAGTTGGTGCAGGGATGGGCTGCAACAGGGCCACAGCCTCAGAGACCCGTGGGCAGACACTGTCCTTCCTGTCCCCTCCGAGCCGGAGCACCTGGAGCAAATACGGGCCGCCTTGATTGATGCTCCAGGTACGGGGACCATCACGGTGGTATCAGGATGGTTCGTGGAAACCTTGGGGCAGGCTTTGGGGGATGGAACTGGGTTGGCTCGTGGGAATCGGCTGCAACGGAGAGCAAACCCCTGCGGGGACACTTCCAAAGCGAGTGCCAATCCTGCCACCTCCTCCTCCCACCCCCGCGGCGCCTCCGCACCCGCTCCCGTGCTGCCTGCGGACCCCCGCCGGGAACGGGCTCTCATTGCCCACCTTCCCAAAGCGGGGAGGAAGGACGGCAAACTTCACACCAGCGTGTTAGGCAGGCTCCCAGGACACCTCCACAGCATCCTGCCCCTCCACCCCCGTGCCTTCTCGCCCACCTCCTGCTCCTCCCTCAGATGTCGCTATAAAGACATCAGTGGCAGTAAAGAGGTTAATGCGTGTGGGAGGAGGAGGCGGGGGAGAGGGAAGCGGTTCCCATGAACCGGGTCCAAGGCTTATACAGCCTCCTTAGCAAAGCAGAGCATCTGGCCCTGGGGCTCATTTGCCCTGGAGCAGATGGTCCTGTCCTCCATCCATGCGGCCGGGCGATGGGCGCTGGCTGATGCTGAGCCCCAAAGAACCTTTTGTCACTTGGAGATTTCACAGGAGATGAGGCTGAGCGGGACGGGGAGGAGGCAGAGGAGCAGGAAAGAGATGCCTGGGAGAGTTCTGAAACTCTCAGTCTGAACAGGCTCCTGTAGGTGTTTTTTCTAATATGAAAAGCCTCCAGAGCTCAGTGCTGAGCCCTTGACGCAGAGTCCCCATCTTTAGCTGTGCCCAGCTCCAGCTCACTGCTATCCAGTGTCCCTCACACAGAGTGGCACTGGGACCTCCTGGCTCTCATGCTGTTGAGTGCACGGGCATCAGTGTGGTGAGGAGAGCCTGGCTTTGGTCAGCTTGCCTGGGCACGTTATCTTGCTGGAAGGAGGCTTGACATGTTCAAAGCCACATGTCCGGCTCTGTGTGCCTTGCCACACTGCCTGAGGAGACTCAGCTGGGAAAGGCTGGCAGCTCCTGCTGGGAGAGGCCTTGGGGAGAAAAGTCACATCATCTGTCACCCCCTCAGGGCCATGATGCTGAGCACGCCCTGAGGCAGTAGTTTGGGGATGCCCTGCCCACAGCAGAGAGTTAGAGCCCCCAAACCAGCTGCTACATTCATTGTCTACACTGCTGAGCAAGGTGTTTGGTGGAGAAACCCTTGCCAAGGATGCTGCAGGAAAGATTTATGGCATGATGGTTTAAGGATGTAACCAGAGCTGAACTTAGCAGGTTCCTGGTTTCCTAAGAGGAATGTCCCTCCAATACACAGGAGCTCTCTGTGCCTGGGGCTGCTGGACAAGGCTGAAACAAGGTCGTGGATCAGGACCTCAGCATCATATTCCACGTACCAGGTGTGAATCATTCCTCTGGTTTGCTTCCTTTCATATGTGACATCTCTCTGTGGTGTCTGGAGGGAACTCAGGGCTCCATGTCCATCTACACTGGAGAACAACCTCCTTGCTTATCCCCCTCTGAAGAGAGAGTTGAGCTTCCTGATTTATCCATATCTGGGCTTACAATCTCTAACAAAACAGCTCTGGGCCATGTCCTCGCAGCTGTGTCATGATTATTGTTACCAGATATTTAAGCAAACCCTCCCTCCCATTGCTGTCCAAGGACTACAGCACTTTCTCATCACTTCTCTTTGTGCTGCAATAGGATCTCTGAGACAGCCCCGTCCAAATTTCTGTTCCAGGTCTGAGAACCTGCAATCCTTCACTTGGATCTTTTCCCTTCCTCAGATGACTTCATGCTGTGGCACTGCTTCTTTTGTCTGCTCACCAGCCTCTGAAAACCATAACCCATCCTCAGTGATGTTGGTTTTTAAAGATCCCACATCACTGGGGATTTCTGGTACCTCTTCTGCTCAGGAGGAGGAGGAATACCAGCTGTTCTCGCTCCTCCAGGCTTTCTCCTGAGCCTGGCCCAGAGACCCACCTGTGCTGCTGCTCCTCTGGGTGTATGGAGGTGAAAGAAAAGCTGAACTCAACAGGGACACCAGATGAACCTCCATCATCCCTGCACTCCTGTGGAAACTGATCTTCCCCTGGCCCTTTGCCAAGAATAAACAGAATTGATTAAATCTGTGAGTTTGCCCACACTCTCCTAAGTCCTCTGGGTCTCTGAGCTTCCAGGACAGCTGTAAGTTATTCCAGGAGAGCTCATATCCTCCCATCCTGCTGGGTTTTCCTACCTTGGCTCCACCATGTCCCAAAGGGAGGACAACACTAGCGCAGACCTTCCTCTGGAAGCCTATTTACTAGAGGATGGGAGTAATTTTCCAGATGTGCTGGAGGGAACTTTCTTTATCCAGGGACCTGCCCATCGTGTGTTTGTATCCATGCTAAGGCATCTTTTCCTCGCGTGGAGGATGCTGGGCAGCCAGCCCGACTCGCATGAGCCTGGACCTGCTCCCAGACACCTCTGCTGGGGCCGTGTCCGACGGGCTGCACGCTCCTGCACGCGGCACAGGCTCGGCAGCTGCGGGCAGCTGTCCCCAAGCAGCACTGGGGACACCAACCAGCCCTGCACCAGGCTCACTGCCACCTCCACAGCTGCTGCATGGGCATTTCTACCCATTTAAGAATGTCCCTCCCCATCCAGGGACATGGCAACAGGTCCCATCATCTCCAGAAATGCCTGTGATGTCCCACCCAGCTCAACGTGCTCAGCCACGTGGAGCTGCAGAGGCTGCCTCATGGCCTGGCAGTGGGTTGCTCTTCCCAGAAGAGGTAGCCAGGAGCCAGCTTGGTTTAGGGAACAGAGAATAATGAAAGGAAACACAACGAGCTGAAGTGCAGTAGGAAGCGAGTGGCCGAATGTGAAAGACAACAGAGAAAAGTCAATGGCAAACAGCTGTGGTGCAGATGCTGAGCAGAAACGAAAGCCTCGGCTCTGTGGGCAGACCATGATGAACCAGCAGATGTAGCCTGGGACGAGTAAATTGGTTTATCACTGTGGGAGAAGGTCATTTGTCACTTTAGGCAAAACCAGCGTGTCACAAATGGGAAACCGTGAATTCTCCGTGACATTGCACCGTAACGCAGAGAAACCACAGACGATGCCGAGGAGAGCAGCCAGGACACTGGAGGAGCAGGCATTGGGCAGGAAGAGAAAGGTCTTGACCCAGCTACATACCATGTTTAGGTTTAAGCAAGTAAACAGTCACATTCATGTTCAAGTGCTTTAATGTTTTATTGGGCCAGGATTTTAAAAGTGTTGAAAAGTCTGTGTGAATCCAGAGCAGAGGCTCGGCTGAGAGAAGAGGGAGGAACCAATCAGTCAGCACGAGAAGGCTGGAGATAAGGGATCAGTCAGGGACTGGTTTATATCAGTGAGGCTTCACTGGGGTTACGCAGCTCCTCGGCATGAGGAGCCAGAAGTGGCTCTGCATGGACTAAATGCAGTCAGTATCTGTGCTAAATGAGGCATTTTAATGGGATCGGGGAGGAGCGAGTGCTGATTTCTTTGAGGAGAAAAGACACTGCGCTCTCCTTGGACTTGTCAGAGCTCTAGATGTCCCATCCCAGGACAGGCAGGGTCACAGAGCAGCCAGGCTCTGTCTGTGGTGGATGGAGCTGGACATCCTCAGATGGGACACCCAGCAGTACGAGCTTGTGCTGCAGCAGAGGCTGAGGACCAATATCCCTTACTGTGTCCCTGGGAAGCATTTACTATCCCTGAAAATCCCTAAGTGTAGAAGAGAGTCAGAGATGGGTAAACATCTCTCACTTTGTGGGCCAGGACCAGCTCTGCCTGGCTATCCCACAGGGGGCATGGGAGGGAATGGAGACAATCCTGGGCTTTCCTCTGCATTTTCCCACGTGTCACTGAGTTTTTGAGGTTGTTGCTTCTCCCTCAGCACAGTGAAAGAGATGACAAGATGGTTTCCTTGTGTTGCCTCCTCCTTTTGCACATCCAGGGCACCAATCCAGCCTTGTACCTGGTGTAGCTGTCGCTGCCCATTCCCTGCTGGTACCTGTGTATGTGTGTGTGTCCCCCTCTCCACGGGCTCAGGGATGCTTGCCAAGGGCACAGGGCTTCCATCCATACCTGCTGTTTTGTGGACATCCGAGCACAGAGGAGAAAGCGCCGGGCAGCAGATGTCGGCACAGCCTCCTCATTAGAGACCAGAGTCCCTGTGGAGCACGGGAGGAGCCGCCCACGGGGCAGGTCGGGAGCGCCGGTGTCTTTGGGCATTGTCCCCCCGCTCCGGTGCAGCGGGTTTCCCACAGCCGCGCCACAATGGAGGCACAACAGGCTCCTCTGGGGACAAAACCTAATCTGAGAGATACCGGGGCTGAGAAAGATCTTCCTAAAAAAGACACAGTCAAAAGCTCCTGGATGCCCTGTGTCCACGGATACCCGATATGCCCGCCTGCGGAATGATTACCTTCAGGCACGCTTTGTCCGCTCTGGCTCCCCTGAATGTCACACTTGTTCCCAAATACCAGCGGGGAACAATGTGGGGGCAATGCAAGGAAAAGCCTTCTCTGTCCCTCCTGGTCTGAAAGTAAATATCAGATGCCAGTGGTGAAGGGGAGGGAGGGGATTGGCGAGAGCAGAGACAGAAAGGAAAAAGCCAGGGGTTGAGAAATGCCTCGGTGAAACTGGGTCATGGCTATAGGGTGACAGGCAGAAAAGCGCCCCTGTTCTCAGGGAGGATGAGCAGACACCTCTGCCTGGTGGCTCCTTGCTGCTGGTGGCCTCGTGAGCACACGGGGCTGGAGGGAGCTGAGAAGAAGGGGAAACATAGAGCCATCTATGCCTGTCTCTCCAGCTACCCTGCACGGTACTTCATACAGAGCGGGGTGCTTGGATATTCCCATAAAATCCTTCCTGGGCTAGGAGAAGGGCAGCCATGATGAGATCCAGCAGAGATTGGAGGGCAGTGAGTGATGGTGGGGTTGGCTTCACTCTGCCACACTCACACCTTCCTCATGCTGCTGCCACCATGGCAAGAGACACCTTCACGGGGACAACAAAGCTCCAGAGGATCTCTTGCAGGATCTCCCGAGTGTGCCCAGCTTCCAGACCCTTCACGCTGCACATGGATCTAGTAGCCTCTTCCCCATGAACTGCCTGGATATGAGCTGCAAACAGTCTGATTTTCCATCCTTATCTTCTCTCCCTGCTGCTGGTGAAGTCAAGTCCTCTTCAGCCCCCTCTTTCCTGTAGGCCACACATGGATTCTTCCTCTCTCAGTGAGTCCCTGTGTTCCTTGGAGGGGATGCGTGTCCAGCTGAGTGTGCTGCTGGGCCAGCAGACTGGTCACTGGTTGCTCCATGTCTTGTCCTAAATGGAGAGATGGTTGTTCCGGCGTTCCCATGGTCCCTGGAGCTTGGGCAGCACAGGCAGGAGCCAGGCTTTATCAAAGACTTGCTGGAAAGGCAAACAAACACTGTCATGGATGTGGTCACTATTCGCTGTGCGTCCTCTTCAAGCAGCTGCAGGACGTCCCCATTCTCTTCCCTGCCTGAGGCTGGAAGGGAAAATCAGCTAAAAAAGCCTGCTCATGTCAGCATGGCTATCCTTGACCCCGGCAGCCAAGGGACACTGACCCCAGCAGCAGGTCCAGCCAGGGAAATGGGGCAGGAAAAGATGTTTTTCTAGGAATTCAAGCTCTGACCCAAACTCAGTGATGTTAGAGGCAGTTTTTTATCAGGCCTTGGTGCAAACTTTTAACAAGTCACTGGGAACATGGGAGGAGGCAGAGCAGCAGGAGCAGAGGCAGATGAGCCAGAGAAACAAATCTGTCCAAGCATGAGGGCCTGTAATGCTCCAAGATCCTTCGTTCTAAAGGTAACTGAAAAAAACAGACATATTTCAAGGAAACTGGATAAGTGACTCAATACTGAATAGGATCCTAATGGGAGATCCCTTGTGAGGTCCTAGGAGCAAGGTTGGAAACATTCCAGAGTGTCTCCTTGGAGCAGTGGATTGGTAGGATGGATCATAACAGGAAGTCCTCTGGTTTGAGCAGTGACCCACTGAACAAGCCACAGCAGGGACAACTGCTGAAACCACATTTTGGGGGGGACACAGGGGTTCATGCCTTGCAAGAGTTGATGGAAGACTTCCTGCAAGGAGAAGACAACCCCAGAAGGGGCAGCCCCATCTATTGCCAGACGGCCACACAGCGAGTGTGACCTTACCTCACAAGATAACAAGATTTATTCTGCTCCTTTTGATAGGACTTCGATTAAGGCTTCCATGGAAGGGCACTGGGGGTTCAAAGGGCTGAGGGGACAGCACAGAGTAATGAAAGGCAAGATTCTCTTGGCTTCAACCAGAGATTTATGGATGCTGTTTGTCTTAGAGCAAGACTGTTGTGAACATCCAACTGCTTGTGACCAGACCAGAAAGGCAGAATCCATCAAAACCGCCGAGCTGAGCTGAACTCAAAACAAGCCCCGAGACCCCTGGCATGTGAGGAACCCAAACAGACCGTGCTGCCAGTGCTCGCGGGGCCGCAGGTCAGCTGGCAGCGCTCCCAGCGCAGTGCCTCGCGCTCCGGACGGGATGAGCTCACCACGCGCTCAGCCTGGAGACCAAACCCCGCCTGGGAGGGCAGCCTGTGTGTCCCACGCTCGCTCTGACAGCCAGACAGGGCCAGTTTTATACTCATTCAAGAAAAATGGCTGGGGTGAGTGGGTGCAGCCACTCGTTCCTGGTGATTTTTGGGTGACGGCCTCAGCTAGGGCAGCACAGCAGGGCTTTGCCAATGGAGCTGCATCAATGTGGAAGGACTCCCTTGAAAACAAAGCTCAGCTGCGGGTGCTGTGGAGTGGGATTTGCAGCTAAGGAGCCTTTGATGGATTGAACTCACCACCACAGAGCAATTTTAACCCAATATCAGACGAGTAATCCCTTGCCACCTGTGCATCCAAGGCAGGAGGATCAGCAGGGACACGTGTGCTCTGTGGACTCGCTGCCTCTGGGAAGCCTTCCCGCGCTATTTTTTGCCGTGCTGACCTCATGGCTCCTATCATCCTGCCCTTTTCCAGCTTCCTCTCCCTGATATCTGGCTTTTGCTCCATATTTCCTCACGTGTTGAGCAATCACCTTAAGCCTCTCTCCACATTTCTAGGGTTCTTGTTTTTCTCCCTGCATGGCGCAGGGCTCTGACGGGGCCCTGCTTTCCTGTCCTGCCTGCCCAGTTCCTCTGTTTACCTATAACACAAATTAGATTTGTTTGCTTTTTTTTAAACGCAAAACAACAACTCAGTACTAGGAGGGATGTTTTCTTCTCTTCTTTCTATTTGTTTCTTCATGGTCCCAGCCATCTTCTCCAGGCCTTACCACCAGCAAAAGGCTTTTCTTCTCCCCTCTCCAGAGGCAATGTATGAAATTTCTGCTGCAAACAGAAATTCCCATCTTGGGGGAGCCTGGAGTCTCCCAAAGTCTCTAACTTGTCACATACTGGCCACTATTGTTTGCAGGGAAGTAAAGACTTCGGTCCCAATGGGACACAGAGGGGAAATGAAAATTGCTTTGCCACCCCCACCTCCCTGCACTCCCCCAGTGACCCCTCTCCCCTCCGTGATCCCACACTCTTCCCTCACAAAGCAAATTCTTCCTGGATTATATTTTAATATCTGCAAAGCCTCAAGTTTGAAAGAAAAACAAATGTGAAACCAGCTCATGTGAAAAACAGAGAGATGGCCTCTGTCACTCCTGCGAGCCGGTATAGGAGCCACATGAAGGGATCGGGGTGGGCGGAGTTGACAGACAGGCACTGTGTCAGACCAGGGATTGGGATATCAGGAGCTTGAACTGAAAAGAGATGGTCACACAGTGCAAGGGGAAAGGACGATGACAACAATCTTGGGAGCTCAGCTTTCTTTGCCCACACATTTCTGACTCATGTCCCTGAGCATTTACAGCACGTACTCCTGGTAAAAGCAGTGAGGTGGCACTGCAGGGTCTCGAGGCTGGGGACAGAGCACCAGCAGGAGCGTAATCCTGAAGTAAAGCCTCTCTGCAGCAGCATCCCACCCTGCAGAGGCTGGGATCGAGCTGGAAACAAAGTGTTGCTGTTCCCTGAGCTCTTCTCTTTTGCATTTGACACAGTTTGGGGAAATGACAGCTTGTCTGTGCACAGCCCTCGCCGAGGGAAGCTCCAGCCCTGGCCGGCCCAAGCTCAGCGCTCGGGCTCCAGGAGCCCCTGCAAAGCCCTGGTGTGTTTTTCTGTTTTGCAAAGGGATGGGGTTGTTACGAAAGGGAAACAAGGTGAGAGATAACGAAAGAATATGGTTTCCTCTTCCCTCTCAGCTGCCAGTTTGACTCCAGCCCAGGTCGGTAGTGGAGGACGCTGCTGCTGCTGGGTGCCTGTCCTGCGGTGTGTGCAAACCACGCCTGGCTGACAGCCCACTTCCTATGGGGCAGGTGGCTGCGTCCCCTCCGTGGGCTTGGCACGCTCCCTGCACCCTGTTCCAGAGGAGCAGCCAACAGCCAGCTCATTCCAGAATAAAAGTCAAGCCATTCTGAGTGTAAAAAACAGGATAACTGCTTAATGATGTCCTTTCTCCACCTGAGTGGGAAACCGACATCTAGGATGCTATTCCTAGATGGATATGCAGTTAATTCACTAATTGGGCAATGCTTGAAATAAACTCAAAAGAAATCCCCTTGACCATCTCCTTAGATGTGGTTCTTCAAGGTCAGGGAATGGGGCATGAAGGGGACCCTATGGGACAAAGGACAGCAGCTGCTCTGCAACAACAAGAGGAGCAGTTGGTCTGTCGAGGACGTGTAGTTCCTTCCAAGAGTACAAAATGCGTCGCCTCCACCCTTCCTGATGTAAAACCTTATGAGCCATGGGGAACAGGAATAAGGAGTTTCCTCATTTTTTTGCTCCCAGATTTTGATGGTGATCACTGACCTAAGTTTTTTTCCCAGTGGTATACAGAAATACTGCTCAGTTCTCCACCACGTCTTGGTTTCCCAACCTACGGATCACTTGCTTGCTAATCAGCTCATCTTGTTACAGCAGGATAACAAGTGACACAGGCTGTACCTCACACACTGGACAGCTGCTCCCAGAGCACTGAGTGCAAGGCTAAATGGGTTATTTTCTTCCAAATAGGAAAATTAATTTCCCATATTTTGACTCCCTATCCGCCTTTATGTAAGTAAAAGCAGCTCTGAAGAAAGGCTCTTGGCCTCTGGGTGCTGTGAGCATCTTTGCAAATCCCTTGGCTGGGGACCTCCTCACTGGGCTCTGTGTGTGAGACAGGCACAAGGGACTGGGGCAGGGACACTGGCTTGCACTGGCCACCATGTCCTAGTGTCACCCGGGCTTCTCCGGCCCCCTGGCCATACACATGTGACAGTAACTTCAAGGGAACTGCTCAAAACCTCAGTGAGTGACCAGCACTGGGTACCTCGGTGTGATATTCCAGCACATGGATGGAGCTGGAAATGTGCATGGGGGGAAGGGGTAGTCCCTGGCTGAAAATCATCTGACTATCATCTCTGTGACTGACTGATCTGAGGAGAAATGTTCCCGATTCTCTTGTTGCCACATGGATTTGTTCTGTCTTGTCGATGTTTTAGGGTTTTAAATATTCTATTCTCAAAGGGATCATCTGTTCTTGGTTAGCTACCACAAGGCCACCCCACGACACTGGTGGATTTCAATGGCTAGAGAGACTTGTCATGAAAGACTCTTAGCTCCCCCAAAGGCTTTTAAAAACCACTTTCTTAATGAAGTTTAAGAATTGGATCCGAATGCTTCTGAACAATGTGATCCTGGAGCAGCTGGGCTGAAACCTATTCACATTGGAAAACCGTTGCTGCATGTGCCAATATTGCAAGGGCAAATATTGACTTACAAGTATTGCATTTGCATCTATGAAGAATTCTCGCTCTCTTGTTCGGGTATCAGTCCTTTTCACCTGCAGCCTTTCTCCTGAATAAACTGCTGCCGTAAATTCCAGTGTTTGTTAACATCCTTGTCCTCGGGGTGTGGGTGTGCTCTTCAGGCTTTCATGGAAACACAAAGAGAAGATCACCCTTGTTATACAGACAATTATGATTTTTTCTGGAGAATTTTTGAAGTTTGGGTTTCCTATTTTCAGTGGTTACTTTATCTGCTCATGGCTGAGCTCTGTGTGGCTAATTCCTGCTTCATCTCCCGTTGAGCAAAATGATTCCTGTTCTCAAGAGACCTGAAAGACGAGAGCCTTGAGTTGGGAGGGAGGCAGAGTCCAAGCACATCCCTCACCTCTGGGGCAGCTGGAAGAAAATGACGCCAGCCACAGATGTCTCAGCTCCTCTGCCCACACAGGAGTGACAGCCCAGCGGCAGCAGAGCTCCTGGGGCTGTTCTGCAGCCAGTGGAGGCTGGAGCCAGGTTCACTTTGAGATTTGTGCTTTGAACTGTGCGACAATCTTTTCACACTGATCTGAAATGATTGTTCTGAGTGCCCAGACCCACCAGGGTACTGCTCATAATACTGCTTATAAGGCCAAGAGCCGTTCTGCGATGGAGGCCACAGGGCAATTAAACTTGCCAAGTGCAAATTGCATTGCAGTGACCCTAAGAGCTCCTGTAGGGGATGAGGGGTGGTACAGGCTGGGGAGCAGGGAAGGCTGGTGGCTTCTTGCTGGTTGCTGTCACCAGAGGAAGATGTGTAGATGGGCAATGGAGGAATCCCCAGCTGCTTGTACTCACAGGGAGATGAGACTCCTCCAGGAGTTACAGATCAGCTCCATCAGGGCCCAGCCCGGAGGGTGCTGTATTCAGAGTCAGATCATAGATATCAAGTGGCTTTCCCTGCCTAGGAAACTGCATGGCCTGGATGAAGGCTTCCCAGAGGATGCTGTAGAGCAAGCAGTGCTCTCTAAGCTGTTGGGGAGAATGGGAAGGAAGTGTTTGTACTGAGCTCTGTGCACCCACCCCTGTTTACAGCAGGGGGGTTGACATCACCTGCAGCACAGGGCTGAGCTGTGCCTTGGGGAGACAGTGGCACCTCTAAGCAAACCCTCCTCCCCCAGAGGGGAGGCGCTGGGGCCCTGCAGTGTTTCTGGGTCTCTGCAGTCTCAGAGGAGCTATTCAAGGGGAAAAACACATGCACATTCCTGAGCACAATGGAGCTCAGCGCCTGATGATGCTATGGTCCAGGCGCATCCTTGGAGGAGGACGAAGCTTTACAGGAATACCTGAAAGAGGAAGACTATAGTTAAACTTCCAGTTCCCCCAGAAGGTGGAAGACAATGAGCAGCCATCAAAAGGCATTTCCTGCCCATCTATTGTTTCCCTCTCTGAGTCCTGATCATGCTTTGCACGTGGTCTGCAAATGGACAGACTTTCTAATTATAGCACCAGGTGAAGAGCTGCGCACGTGTTGCGTGCCAGAGCCTTGGAGCAGTCACTGAGCAGCTGGATGAAGGTGTTCCTTGCAAACATTTGTGGCTGGCAGCATTTCTCTGTCTCACAGTTGGTCTCACCAGCCTCCAGAGCCGTCACAGTCTCCCTCTCCCATCCCCAGTGACAGCACAGCTTTAATCCCGCTGGAGGCTGGTGTGGAGCGGGGACTGTTCCCTGCCCACTCACCAGGCACACATAGCCCGTCTCCTCTTCAGGTTAGGGCACCCGACCTACCCTCCATCTCTGCCAGTCTTTATCTCATCCCATTTCCTGGCTTCAGCTTTTCTGTCCTAATTAAATGGTAAAAACACGTGGGATCCAGGCTAGGCACGAATGGTTTCAGCCAAGCAATTAGCCCTACGTGAGCGAGGAACAATTAGCGCGGCTCTCTGGAATTCGGCCATTGTGCGGCTCATTGTATATTTTTGCCTTAAAAGGGGGCCAGCGTGTCGGGAGGAGAGTGAGGGCCCCCGTTCGCAGAGCCAGGCTGACATTTGCACTATGTTAGTCATGCTACATGTCAACATTTTTGTGAGCTTTCCAAAAACAGAAATTCTAATGGGATGTTTTAATCCCATCTTCACCCCCGCACGTCCCCCCCGCCTTTCCCCCTTTCAACTCCCACCTCCCTCCTCCCTGCCTTGCACAGCGCTAATACCATCCCCTCTCAGCTTTGGCTCCCGGAAACCAGGCAAAGCCAGAGCAGCGAAATTCCTATTTAAACTTGCATCACATGAAAAATGAACTGTTGCTTTTAATCCCTTTTGCAGCGGTAATGGGAAGAGAGCAAACAAATTTCCCAGGGGTGCAGTGGGGAAGGGGCTTTTGGAAACACCAAAGCAAGCTGGGGGAAGTGGTGGGTGAATATTGACTCACTTATCTACCTTTGAAAAACCCCTCAGCAACTAAATTGGGACACCCCAAGGACAAGGAAGAAGCCAAGAAGCTGTGGGGGCCCAGAGAGAAGCCAAAATCCCCGGGAGCAACCAATGTTTTGAAACAGCCTTTGCAGGAGCGTTTCAAGGCCAGAGTGACACACATATCTGATCTGGGTTCGGATGCAGAGGGTGTGCACAGGAGGCTGTGGGACCTACCACTGCTCCTGGGCCAGCTGCAGGCACGGAGATGCTCAGGTCTGAGCAGGGAGCTAAAATACATCTCTGATCTTTCTGCCTGGCTCCTTCTCCCCAGGAGATTTTGGAGACCTGGAGCTGTAGGTAGCTGTGGTCAGGAAAAGAGTGGCCAGTGTTCCATCATGGAATGGGACCAGCCACTGCATCAGACACAGACAAAAACGTGGGATTTAGTGAGTTATGAAGGCAGGTGCTGGTCTGGAGGGGAGCACTGTTATACATATATAAATATATATAAATATATATATAGTTCTGCTTTTGCTGGAGGCTGGACATGGAGTTCGCTGGGCCTTCATCCATCCAGTCCAGCCGCTGGCCGCATCCAAGTATGAGATTTGATTGCTGCCTTCTCCTTAGGGTAATCATCAAACACTTCCCCTGACATCAGCTTCTGGCTCCTCTTCAGAGAGGCAGTGGGGAGAGGGACAGCTCACAACAGGAACATGAGAAAATTTGGGGCCAGAAAGCAGGAGAGGCCAAAAATTAAAGGCCAGGAGCTACAAGCTTCACTGACCACGCCTCTGGAAGGAGCTTGGGACAGGCTGGCCATCATCTACAGCAAACTGTGATCTCAGCTTGTTGTGCTTGGGCTCTGCCTGTACAGATGGACACGTACAGACCGACACGTGTAGGCTCCATGCGCAGCCCATAAGGGAATCTCCCAAACAGGCAGCAGCCCAGGGGACAGGGACCATGGGGTCTCTGCCAGTGTCACCTCTTGGGAAACTGAGGCCCAGCAAGCTGAGCTCAGTCAGTGGAAAGCTGCTACCCCACTAATCTGTCTGTCCGTCTGTCCAACCACCTGAGAACTGCTGAAGGCTCTGGCTCTGCAATAATCTCATGCAGTGCAGGGTTACCAGTCACAGTCACTGCTCATTTAATTGTTGTCTTTTCCCACCCCAAACCCACACTGCCAGTTAGTCTAAGCTGTGTGCAACAGCAAATCTCCAACCCAGGACAGCTCTAAATCTCCCCGGTTTACTCTCGGGGTCAACACCAAATGAGGCACCTGCAGCCAGAGACAGCTGCATCCAGCCCAGCGTCCCTGGCTGGCAGCAGCGTGACCCCCCCATGGCCCAGCAGGTGTACCCATGAAGAGGAAGTGCTCCTGCCCACCAGCCCAGGGATTTTGGGGTGACAAAGCCAGGTCTGTGAGGATAGTCCTCAGCTGCCCCAGGAGCTGGGAGAAGAGAGATGCATAGGCTGTGGGAAAGTGAGGTTACATCCAGCTGATTTTGCCAGTTCAAGTTCGCTTTCCCTCATGTTTTTACCTTCATTCCATGGTTTTAACATCAAAATTCCATGGCCCAAAGGCAGGAGTGGAAAGCTCCCCTAGCACACCTTACACAGCCAAAACTCCCCTGAGATCAACCTCGACCGTGAAGCACTGAGAGAGGCATTAAATCAGCAGTGGACGCCCCACCAGTCTCCCCTCTCCTCACATCTACCTCCCCTCCCCTGGGCTGAATAGGGAGCATGAGAAACCAGGCTGGGCAGGGACGGCCCCGTGCCCCTCGCTTTCTTTCAGGATCAGAGCATCTATGGGGCCGCTTGTGTTCCCCCAGCTCCTCTCCCCCCGCAACATCGGGAGCTGTAATCTGGAGGCAGCGGGCCTGGAGATGGAGAAAAATGCAGGAGTGGGGAGGGGGAGACAGGGACCGTCCCCTCCCGCTACCACCACCGCCAAAGCCCCAAATTCTTAGACCTGGAGGAGTCACCACCAAATTCCATTCAACTGACAGAAAAGAAATCAAATCCTTTTAAAGAGAGCCCACTTTCCCCGCAAGAATGCTCCCTCGGCCTTTTGTTGCAGGGCTTTGCTTGCTCCCAGCAGCTCGGAGGAAGCTGCTCCAATACATTAACCAGTTTAACTTGCTCGTGACCCCCTCTGCCCAGCGCACAATGAAACTCCTCGCCCGCTTTTCTGCCTGGCTCCTTTTCAGGAGCTAAATCCCCCGCTGTTCCCTGCTCGCTGCCTCTCTCACTCAACCTTTCTCAGGCCTCTGCTTCAGCCCCGGGAAAATAATGACGCTTTGCATTTGTATAGCCCCCGGGCCCGTGGGATCTCACAGTGCCCTGTACGGATCGAATCGTGTCCTCCCGCCCCGCCGAGGGGACCGGCAGTCCCCAGAGGTGGAGGGGAAAAGCGATGCAGGGTCTGAGGCCACGGAGGGTAGAGGGGGCTTGCAGCAGGACCTGGTGGTGCCAGGGCTGGAGCACATCGGGGGATGATGGGCGTGGGGACAGTTCAGCACCGAGAGATGCATCGTAAGCACTCATGGCAGGAGATTTGCGTGCTGGTCGGGGAGATGCTGAAGTGCTCCACTCTTTGCAGCCACCTCAAAGGCACTGCCAGACCCTCTGCTACAAGGGCAAGAAGGTTTTTTGTTCCGAAGGTGGCTGAAAAACCCGCGATAGATGAAAAGTCCGAGCCCTTGCCCTGGCCCTGAATAGCGGAGCCTATCAGACAATGGGAAGTTAACCAAACCCGGAACGGGAGCGCAGAGTTCTGCCGCGGGGCGCTGCCGTTTTCCTACCAGTAATTGATGCAAAGTCTCTTTTGTGCTCCCAGAAAATCCCAGAAAGAAAAAGCGGGGGGTGAGAGGCAGACCACGGGCAGGATCCAGCTCCTGGGCCGCCCTCCTCCGACATCTCCCTCCCAAACCCGAGCTGCACAGTTGGAGCAGTGGCCGCCCGGCCGCACGTCGGGGCCGAACCCCGTTAAATACCCCCGACAATACGACAGAGGAGAAGTCGGCGCCTGACAGAGCTTTTAACCCCTGTCCGGCGGAGCGCGTAAATCGCTCCGGGCAGACAATGCAGCTTTGCAGCTCGAGCGCGGCGTTTCTCTCGGATGACCTGAACACTTTATTACTGGGGATTTATTAACCATTTTTAGCAGCCCTGAGAACCTGGGAGCCTCTTAGGGACCACCTATTGAGTGCCGGGGTCAGGCTGCGAGCAGGGGCGATGCGGAGAGTTTAAACCAATTTAAACCGACCTAATACCGTGCTATGGTTGAAAGGGAGATGTCCCACGTGCAGCCCCAGCCCTGGGTTTGGTGCAGGGCTGAATCCAGCTGTCTGCAGGGCAAAACTAGTCTGGAGTTTCAGTGAAGTTAATCTGAAGTGGGAGTGATCATATCCTCGAGATCTGGGGGATTTGGGCAGCATGTTCTGTCTTGGATCCATCCCTGTGGAGTCAGGCAGCGTGGGGAGCACACCACCATCCTGCAGCCATAGCCAGCCTCACCTCACACCTCAGCGGGGTGAGTTACGTGTCCAAAATGGGATCCTTTCTGAGAGAGGGAGTGAGATGCCCCTCCTGGTCCAGCCTTGGCATCCCTTCTGCAGAGCAGCTGTGGCAGAACTCATGCCCCCACCTTGTATTTATGGGACACCCAAATTTGTCTGGTCCTGGAGTCACCCCTGCTGGGCTTAGGCTGTTTGTACCCAAAAAATTGTCTGAATGCCAGTGAACCAGGCACCAGACGTTCCTGAGACCGTCCTTCCCATGCCCACTTCCTGCTCCCTGCCCCTCAGGTACCCTCCTGTGCCCACTGAGGGGTAAGCAGGGTGACTGCTCACACCATCCTTTCCCCAGGGGAGACAGTGCCTGGCTGGAGACATCCACGTGGCAGGTGAGGGCCGAGCCAGGAGGCCAGGCGCCTGGAGAGGAAGTCTGTGGGGATGTGGCCAGCGGCCGGACAATCCCGGAGGAGTCTTGTTCTGGCAGGACAATGCTGCTAGAACAACAACTTCCCCTCGCCGCGGGCCCTGGGCAGCCGGGCTGAGCCGAGTGGCAGACCCAGGGATGGGTTACGGGCAGTGCTGGAAGGCTGGGACAGCCCTTGTGCCGGCAGTGGTGGCAGCACAGCGGCTCCTCAAGCCCCTGCATCTCTCGGGGCCGGCGCACAGGGAGCCCGGCGCACACAGAGCCCGCATTGTCGCTTGCCCCGCGGCGCCGGCCGGGACCCCAACATCTGGCCGCAGCGCGTGTCCCCAGCCAGTGCCGGGGCTGCGGGAGTGGCAGAGCAGCTGGTCGGGGGAAAAGTGCCTTTCCTCCCCTTTTGGCGCCTGGAGAAAGGGGCTCTTTCTTCATTCAGGGTTTTGCTGCTCGGGCTTTTCAGCTGCCTCTCGAGCCGCGGTTGCTGTGCCATCGGGTTGGAGACAAAGGGAGCCCAAAAAAAAAAAAAAAAGCAAATTGAGACTGGAAGGCTGGGCAG
>VZTF01004912.1:709051-729019 GCA_013397755.1 Cnemophilus loriae | reverse complement strand
TTTTTTTTTTTTTTTTGTTGTGCTTCGTTTGTCCGTTTGGATTCCCAGAGCCCCAAGGCTCGGCTCTCACGCTGTCCCCCTGGGCAAGCTAACAAAGCCCCTTTTCTCCTGGCGCAGAGAAAAGGCTTCGCAGCCTCTTGTGTGGCACTTTCCATGGGAACGAGGGAGCCGGAGCCGGCCGTGTCCAGGTCAGGTTGCCTAGAGATGAGGGCCATGAAGCCAGGGGGGCCGCAGCCCGGCGAGGTGCCCGCCTGACAAGCCAAGCCGCTGAGTGACGGCTCTTGTACAGCACTTGAGGACAAGGAGCTGCCGAGAGAGCTGGAGGCAGCACGAACTCCTGCGGAGCAGAGCAGGGCTGTGGGGACACGAGGCAGAGGGGATGAACCCGCGCTGCTGGAGGTGATGGGCTCCGCTCTTCCCACGCCGACCCAGCTGCTGTCTCTGGGAAGCTTTGAGGCACCCTGAGTTTCCCCAGTCTTGGCGTCAGGTTGGGGTTTTTTGCCTGCGGAGTGTGGGATTGGTGCTATGGGGCTCTTCTCTCTTGCTTCCCTGCAGTTCCTGCGTCTCTTCCTTGCCTAGCCCCCTGGTTTCCGTCCCAGGAGGGTGAATTGGTGACAGTGGGGCACTGCCTTTGCTCAAACGTCTCTCTTGGTCTGAGTCAGGCCTGTCTCTGCTCATCCTCTCTCACTCTGGTTTCACTAACGGTGCTCAGGCATGTGAGCTGCCTCACCAACATGGGGAAGTTCCTGCCCAAGGGCTGAGAATCTCCCTGATGCTGTGCCTCTTTCTCCTGATCTCCTCTCACTCAAACCCCAGCCTCCCTCTGGCTGTTCATTAGCCAGGCAGGAGGGATGCAGACACTGCTGAGAAGGGGTTAAATCCAGCAGGTAGCTCCTGCCTGGACCCTGGCAGATAGCGGGAACAGCCATTGTGTCGTTCCTTGGCTGTCCTTTGTTCTGCCCACAATAGTCCCTGTTTCCTGCCCTCTGTCACTTCCAAGACACTGCAAAGGGCACCCCCTTCTCCTTCCTGCCTCTCTGCACAGGGAGAGCACATCCCTATTCCCTTGTAACTCTCCTCTTTGGGTTGCACAATCCAGGCCGGACAAGCTGCTTTTGGAGGAGAGTTATGGGTTTTCCCCTCCTTGCTTTGGGGAGAGTTTCCAGCTGTCTCGGTATCCTTAGGATGCTAGAGTATGGGCTGGAGAAATTTTGCACTTTAAAGGAGAGAGAGGGGGCAGGAAAATGGCCAGTAAGCAGAAATCCTGGACAGGAGCAAGTCCAAACCCTCTGCTTTCTTGCCGAGCCGGGTGATTTGCAGTGGCAGAGCTGCCAAAGCCACCTCTGCTGCCCCTGGGGTTACCCTGAAGGCGGCTGGGTGTCCCTGGGGCACCCCAGAGGCATCCAGGCAGCTCGGCACACGCCTCGGAGCCCGCGAGGGCTCCAGCCCGGGCCGCCGTCCCGGCAGCGTGGGATCCGCTGGCTGCCTCCCGCTCGGCGGCGGGGTAATTGCAGGCTTTGAAAAATTCCTGCTCTCGGGGCAAAGGGAACGGGTTTGCCTTCCAAAGAGCACGCTCCTCTGATGGCTGCTCCCAAATTTCTCTAGCACCTTGGCCAGGGTCCCCACCCGCATGCTGGAGTGTGCTGGCATGTGAGTCTCGCTTGCACTCCCACCAGAGCGGCTCATCCCAAACCAGCTCCGCGGTGCAGCTGCCTCCCCCCAGCCCTGGGCTGCGTGCCAGGGCCTGCTGAGCACTGCTGAACTCTGATCATGTGTGAGGGTCCCTCCCTGCTGTCCCCCGGCGCAGCCTGTGTGGGTTTATGGGGTGGGGGCCCCTTAATTGCCTGTCCCAAACGATGCTGCTGTCCTTGTCCATAAAAGCCCTGGAGCCGGTGAGCGGCGCGTGGAGCACCAGGCGGGAGGGTGGAGGACCCTTGCCACACAATGAGCTCATTGTTTGTGAGGAGGTTATTAAAAAATTATAGCATTTAAAATTACAGTGGAGGATTCTTCCTCTTGCCGAAAGGAGCAGGGGGAGGAAGAGCCCGCGGCCCTGCAAGCCCCTTCCCCGCCTCTGCAGGTCCCAGCCCTGGGATCCTGTGCCAGCACAGACCTGCTCCCAGTCTTGGGGAAAGCCACCACCATGGAATGGGGATGCTGCCATCGTGGCACGCTGCCATTGCAGGGACATCACCATCACACTGCTCCCAACTTATTGAAGAGGGGTGGGGATTTTCCCCACTAAACTCCGAGGCTGGAGGGAAAAGAAGAACATTTGCTGTTGGAGACACAAAGCTGGGAAGCTCTGGCAGCATCCTGACCTCCTCCAGAGCCCTCGCCCAGCTGGAGGCCCCCCCAGCCAGCACTTCTTTGCTGCCTCCTTTCCTCTGCACCCAAGTGGGGTGGCTGTGAAAAGGGTGCTGGAGTGCTCCATCCTCTCCCAGCATGGGGAAGTGAGATGTGGCACAGGGTGAGGATTTGTGCACTGCAGGGTCACGGGGTGCTGCCTGGCCGAGGTTCCCTTTTTGATGGGATGGTGGCAGGCATGGGATATGCTGAGAGTGTGTCACCCTGGGAAGCCACAGAATCACTCGGCCAGGATGACCCCGGGGTGGCCCTGGCTGGTGGGACACCTTGTGCAGCACCCAGCCATGAGCAACCCACGAGCTCCACCAGCGGAGGGGAAATGAGTCACCCTGAAAGGAGAAATGAAGGGGAGGCAAAAAAAAAGAAGAAATGAGCCCTCCCCAAGGGCAAGGAGGAGGCGGCGAGGGGCTGCCGGCGGCTGCCTGGCTCCTGATGGGGGGCCTGACCCCGTTCTGGCCGCGGGGATCCCGGGTGCCACTCAGTCCCGGCCGCGGGGCCGTGCATTGTGCGGGGCTGCGTGGAGTGCTGGCAGCTATTGTTCGGGAGGGATTTGGCATCCTGTGTTTCTTGAAGCTGCAGTTCTGAGAACAATGAGGTTTCCTGCAGGGGCTGGGGGGGGGCAGCGGGGCCTTCCTCTCTTGCACCCTGCAGGAAAAGTTACTTCGGGAAGGGTCCAAGAGGTCCTTGCACCCCTCAGTGCCACGGCTGGCACAGGGGCCAAGTGGGAGAGAGGTGGGTGTAAGGGCTGGGAGTGCTTTCTGGCCCTGCTGGGTCTGGAGGTGGTGGTTTATAGGTGACAGCTCAGGGCTGTTGCCTGCAGTGTCCACTTGCACCACTACAAACTGGATGCTGCCCTTGTGTCTGGCATCCCACAAGGGAGATGCCAAAGGTGGATTCATGTTTTTTACTCGTTCTCATCCTTTCCTGGCCCATCCCTTCCCAGGCTTGGCTGTCACCTCTGCTCTTCTCCCCTGCAGCCCCAGGTGAAGGGCCATGCCAGCAGGGTGCATCTCCCCTCCAAGAAACACAAATTAATTAAAAAATTAATTTAAAAAATGAAGCCTTTAATTATTTTCGTTTTAATTGAATGTCATGGTAGGGTTGGGAGGGATGTGCGAAACCTGTGAGTAGGTGCCCACATGGGGTGACTTGCAGCTGTGTGCCCCTGTCCCAGTGCCTGAGGTGCCACCTAGTCCACCCACCCCAGGAATACTACAGGGATGTGTGTGGGGAGAGGCCAAGGGGAGATGCCTTGGTAGGATGAAGCCTTTCAGTGCAGGCGAGTAATAAACAATTGTCCCTGTGGTCTATTTATAGAGGCTGAGTGCAGGATTAGTTGTGGGGTTATTTTTGGAGCAGCTGAAGGCAGTTGCTGGACGGTGCTTCTGAGCTAATCAAGCAAACATTTTCTGTCTCGCCTGTGCGGAGGCTGTGTGTTCCCCGGCCCCCTCCAGCAAGGCTGAAACCTAGGCTGCAGACCCAACCCTCCTGTGTGATGGGGTTGTCTTGGGCATCCTTGGATGGTGTCCTGCTGCCCTGGTTCAGTTTGTACCCCAAGGAGTTGCCTGACCCCTCCCTGAGCACCTGGGGATGTGGGGACCAGCAGCTGTACCCCGAGTTGGTTGGGGGTGACACCCCCTCCTCTACACAGAGCACTGACCTTGTCCCACCCCGGCAGTGATGTGTCCATGGAGACACAGCAACCACGGCCATCCTTGGCCCTGCAGCTGATGGGTCCCTGTCCCCCAGCTGTCCCCTCCTCATCAGCACTTCCCCATCCCCTTTGCTCAGAGCCTTCCTGACCTCTGTCCCTCCCCGCAAGCCAGGCTGCATGGCAGGCTGTGCGTTTGTGAGAACTTGCCTTCCCACCTCCTCCATGATTTTTTTCCCCCTTTTTCACTTTTTCTTGTCTCCTTTTCAAGCCCCAAAGGTCACTTGTAGCCCCGTCCCCTCCCATTGAGCCTCGCTGCAGCTCTGGCCTCTCCCCACCAGCCCCGGCTGGGGACCTGAGCAAACAGGGCCGGGTTAACCAGTGCAGCTGTATGCTAATGACCGCTGCCCGCTTAACTCTCCTCGCTGAGTAAAGTCAACCCCACTATTGTACCCGGCTCCTCAAACAAGCCACAAAACCCCAGCGCGTTCCCGGGGCCGGCTGCGGGGTGGCACCCAATTTCCAGCTCACTTGTAATTCATCATCCCCAGCGCTCCATCGTCCCCCCTCTGCTGCCTCCTGCCTTCCCCCCCCCGCCCTTTTGTCTTTCTTCCTTTGCCCTTTTGTGCACGTCTGGTTTTTAATAGCGCTTGGCAGCTGGTTGTGGTTTCTCTCCTCCAGCTTTGTTTGCTGCCCGCTGATTGATGGCGATGCCTTTCCCACCCCCTGCTCTCTCCTCCTGCTTCTCGTCCTTCCCCAAATCCCAGGCCCAGAGCAGCCCCTCCAGTCCTCCTTCCTGGGTGACATATGCCAGGAATTAGCTGTGTAAATAGAGGAGTGCAGCCGGCCGGGCAGCTCAGGGGCCCGGGGAGGAGGCTGGGTGCTGCCTGGCACCGTGGGATTGTGCTGGGATGAGGCAGGGGGGGACAATCCCCTCCTCGGGGCTGGCAAGTGGCACTCACTTGCACCGTCTCAGCCCCCTTGGGCAGGACACAGGGAGCAGAGAGGAGTCGTGGAGGTATTGTGCAAGTGGCCAGGGACAGCCACGTGCTGTTGACACAGGTGGGGACGCGGTTGGGAGCCGGCGCCACGGGCAAACACACCTGCCTGGGCGGCTGCTCTGGCATCCCCGGCCACGCGCGCCGGCTCAAGTCTGAAATCCCTGCTCAGATCAGGCCGTGCTCTGCACCTGCTCCCCTCCGTGCCCCCGCCTCCTTTTGTGCTGGGGACAGTCCCTGTGGCCCCCAAAATCTCCCTGCCAGCTGCTGCCCCATGCAAAAGGCAAGAGGATGGGGATGCTCCGTGCGGGGGCTGGGGTTTGCTCCCAAGGGGAGTTCGGCACCCTTCTTGGTCTGAAGCTGGATGTGCTGTGTGGGTGCCCGGCTCTCCAGTGCCACTTGGGGTTTTGACAATGGGGAAGAAGCCACCATTAGCATCCTGGAGGGACTGATCCCAGGTGCTGCCCCAGGGGTGCTGTGTCACATCCAGAGCCACGTGGTCTCAGCCCCTCGGTCCTCAGAGGTGCCTCGTCTTCTCTTTCAGACCTTCATCTTCACTGACGGGGAGGATGAGGAGCTGAAGAAGCAAGCACGTGAGTCTGTGGCTCTTGTCCCTTTGTGTGTGTGACCTGGCCAGGTCCCCTGAAAAGCTCCTACCTGTGGAGCACGGCTGGCGTGGGGCCTGTCCTGGGAACTCTGAAAAAGCCCTCGCCACAGGAACCTGGGTTGAGAACGACGCAATTTGATTCACTGATAATTCTTAAAGCGCCCTCTGCCCGGGAGCCCCACCTGGGGACAGGTTTCCTTCCCAGTCAGCCCAGCCCATCCCCTGCATGATGCTGCTGGGGATCACAGTAGCAGGGTGGGGTGCCTTTGCACCACTTTGTCCCTGGGGTGAGCTGGGATCGATGGCCACACGGACAGGGTTTCGTGGGAGCATTTCCCTGGCAGCCGTTCTCAGGGCCGGGGTCAGCATGGTCTATTCTCCCCACGCAAATGACTCCTTTTCAGGCTGGGAAGTGATTGCCTTTGAGCTGGGCAAGCAAAATTGGGCAGGATTTTGCTACCATGTCCTGGGGAAGCTCGGGGCTCACTGACATGCCTTCACCCCCATGGTGGCTGGTGCACCCTGGGCAAGGTGATGTAAGGTGTCATCATGCTTAGAACCTGGACTGGGCTAATCTACGGTGCGTCTGCTGCATCCACATTCCTCATTCATCTCTTCCCTTCTCTCACATGGACACAAAAGGCATTCCCCCAAAAATTCATCATTTGCCCAAAACAACGTATCATGAGGGTCACTGAGCATCGGGATCATCCATGAGTTTCCATCCCCCTGGCACACCTGGGACATGTGTGGTGAAGTGTCACCATTTGAGTGCATGAGGAGGCATGGGATGCACCAGTGCTGGGTTTTGACCCCTCTTTTTTCCCCGCAGGAAATGTCATCAACACCAACTGCTCGGCTGCCCACAGCCGCCAGGCCCTGTCCTGCAAGATGGCCGTGGAGTACGACAAATTCATCGAGTCCGGCAGAAAGTAAGCGGTGCCTTGGGCTGCTGATGGGGACAGCGGGGCTGAAGCGGGGCAGGACAGTGCAAACAGAGAACATTTGTGTTTTCGTATCTCAGCATGGGGACTGGGGAGCTGCCCTGGTTGGGTGTGACACTGCTGTCACTGCAGGTGGTTCTGCCACGTGGACGATGACAACTACGTGAATGTGAGGATGCTGGTGAAGCTGCTCTCCAGCTACCCCCACACACAGGACATCTACATCGGGAAGCCCAGCCTGGACCGGCCCATCCAGGCTACGGAGAGGATCAGTGAGAACAAGATGGTGAGCGTGGGGAGAGTTTGGGGCTCACCTAATTTGGACTGGGTGGAGAAGGAGATCTCACAGCGTTGTTTCCCCTCTCTCGCAGCATCCTGTGCATTTCTGGTTTGCCACGGGTGGAGCGGGGTTCTGTATCAGTCGGGGGCTGGCCCTGAAGATGAGCCCTTGGGCCAGGTAAGAGCGTTGGTGTTGCTCTCCCATGGGGACTCCTCATGGTCCCCAGGGCACAGAGAGGTAACATTTTTGGGGCTGGGGTGCTGGACCATGTCCCACCACCTTTCTCTCTTTGCCTTTCTGGGGATGTCTGCAGGGAGCTTGGAAACAAGCTGGGAAGGGCTTCAGTTCCCCCAAAGTGACTTTTAATCCGAGCTGGGCACCCACCGGCCAACCGCAGACCCTGCAGGGTGCCCGCGTCCCCTGGGCTTTGCTCCTCTGCAGCCCCTCTCTGTCTCCCCGCAGCGGGGGTCACTTCATGAGCACTGCGGAGAAGATCCGCCTGCCCGACGACTGCACCATCGGCTACATCATCGAGTCTGTGCTGGGCGTGAAGCTCATCCGGAGCAACCTCTTCCACTCCCACCTGGAGAACCTCCACCAGGTGCCCAAGTCAGAGATCCACAAACAGGTACCCCAAGTTGTCACCTAAAAATTGGGCATCACGGCTTAGATATTGATTGACATGTGACCAAAACAGCAGAGGGCCCATCGGCCCGTCCCTGCGGCATGATGCAAAGTGTCACCAGAGGCTTTGGGAGATGGGGTGAATTTTGCAGCTCCCCACGCCTCTGCTTGATCCTTATGGCCATGTCGGCCACTTGACCCCCCTGCGCTTGCCCCCCAGGTAACACTGAGCTATGGCATGTTCGAAAACAAGCGCAACTCCATCCACATGAAGGGAGCCTTCTCTGTCGAGGAGGACCCATCCAGGTGAGATGGGGATCCCTGTGCCCCCCAAACTGGGGTGCCATGGGGCTGCCACCGTTCTGTGCTCAGCTTTGCTCCTCTCTTCTGCAGGTTCCGCTCCGTGCACTGCCTGCTGTACCCCGACACGCCGTGGTGCCCCACCAACATGGTTTACTAGGAGGTGCATGTGCCCTCCAACCTCGTCCCGAGTTTCCCCGGTATCCGACGGGCGTGCGGGACCTGCGTGCGGGTGTGTCAGTCTGGCCTCGCCGCGAGGCGGATGGACGGACGGACGGACGTCATTGCTGTGGTATTGCACAGTGTGTGTGTACTGAAGGCTGCTGTGCGGCCCCTTGACCCCTGCCCTGCCTGCCCGGCTGCCCGTGCCCGCTGCCTGGTCCGGCCGGGATGGTGGAGAGGGACGGGAACTGAGCACTTAACCACTGGGCACCCCGCGGCCGGCGGGCCCCACGCCATGCGTGGGGAGCGGCCACAGCGCGGGGCCCTGCCCCATCCCGGGCTTGCTTCTCCTCGATTTTTTTTTTCCTTTCAAATGTTAAGTTTTTTTGGTGTGTTCTTCCCTTCTTTGCATCTACCCCCAAACTCACTCCCATAACCCCTCACCCGCCCCATCCTCTCTCCCAGTCCCAAAATCTCAGCAGCGAAGCTCTGGCTCCCGGTTCGGATGAGGGGTCCCTGTGAGTTCTGCTCCCTGGCTCGGCAGGAAGGCAGAGCAGGCAGAGGTGGGCAGGGGAAGCCCCTGGCCATGGCAGTGGCTCCTGCAGGGTCCTGCAAAGCTGCTGGGTGCTCTACAGCTGCACTGGAGGGAGATGGTGGAGTGGGGTGGGCTGGGAGCTGTTGTTAGTGTTCACATCATTTCCTGGAGCTCCCACCACACGGGTGAAGTGTTGCCGGCAGCATCGGTGGCTGAACTATTTGTAGACTCGTGTAAAGACTTTCTATAAATACAGGCATGGGCGGAGGGCTTTTCCGGAGCTGCCGCAGAGGGGTGGGCACCGTGTTTGTCCAGGGTCTCCCTCCAGTGCTGCTCGGGCAGCCCTGCAGCTCTGCAAAGGAGCACCTCGAGGTCTGGCTGGGGGCTGTGTGGGTGTCCCCTGCGGGGCCAGAGCATCCTCCAGCCCTGGCCTGGCTGTGGGTGCTGCCCAGGAGGCACCTGACCAGCTGGGCACCTGCCATAGTCAGGCAGCACCTCCCAACCCTCCCATTGTGCTCTCCCTGATGGAGAGGGATTTATCCAGGGAGGGAGAGGGATTCCGCATCCTCCGAGAGCTGCCCTGCCTGCCAACAGCAGCGCTCTCTCTGCCCCTGGGCTGAGCCAGAGCTGAACATTTCCAACTTGAAGCTGAGTGAAAATAGCCCATAATGGGTGTGTTGTAAATATGTTATTGAGCCAGTATTTTTTTTACTGTGCCTTTTTTTTTTTAAGGAAAAAAAAAACCGCATTGAGAAATATGTAGATTTTAAAATGCTTTTTATACATTTTCTGTGGATCAGAAAAAGAAAAATCCCCGACCTTTGATAATCTGTTTAAGAAAGAAAAAAAAAATTGCGATGTCTTGTAACTATCACTTATCTTAATTTATATGTTCCAGTATCTGGAATGTCACTCTGTGCTTTTTGTAACTAGGATGTGTTTAAAGCAATAGATGTGGGAAGGGGAACCAGCATGGACAGTGTGTTCTCAGGGACCTGAACCCGATCGCTGCCACGGGGTTCCCGTGGGAGCGGTCACCAATAAAGCGGCTTTTTTGCTGACCACAGTCACCTGGTCCCGGGCTCCGGCGTCTCTTTATGGATGGGCTGCTCAGCACACCCCTTGATCCCCCGCAGATGTTATCACCTCTGGCCGAGCTCTCAGGGATGCCCTGAGGAGGGGCTGCGCCTCCATCCCTTTTTTCCCACGGGTACTGGGATCCTGCTGGCCATTTGCATCCCAGGGTGTGAGGGTCCTCTCCTCCTTCCCCTTCCCAAAAGGCTCGGACGGGGCTTGGCACCTCAGGGCTGGTTTTTCCCAGGCTCAGCGGTGGGAGCGGAGGCGGTGGGGATGAGGTGAGAGCCGGTTGTTAGCAGGGTGTTGTTAACAGCCGGCGGCCAGGCGTGTGCGTGGGAAGGTTGGGGGCTGCGGGGGAGGAGCCCCTTCCCTCCCAGCCCTCCCCTCACCCTGTCCACCACAGTTTCAGCCAACACTGAGCATCCACCTGCCGGTAACAAGCCCCAGATTTCATGGCCTGTGGCAGTAGCCTAAGATCTGCCCCCCTACTTCCCAAACCAGTCCTGTTTGTGCCACTGGTACCAGATTCCACCTGTGCCATCCCCTCCTCCCCGCCTTCCTGCAGAGCCAGCACCCTGTCTTTGTCTTTTCGAGGCACACTTACTTCACAGTTTCGCTTGAATCTCTGGGTTATCAAGGGCTGGCCCTGCTAAAAATACAGCCTGGCAGGAAGTCGGCGTGTGCTGAAGCAGCCACCCCTCCTCCCAGCGCCCGCTCACCCTCCAGACAACCACAAAAATCAGAAGTTCCCCAACCTCTGCAGCCCTTGGTGAGGCGGGGCTCTGGCTGAGAGCGTGTCACCTCAGGGAACCAACATTGCCCTGACCTGGCCACCCCAAAAAGCGCCCTGGAGGAAGGGAAGGGTGGATGCACAGCAGTGCTGCCTTCCCTCAGCTGCGCGGGCCCAGGGATGGTGTGCTGGGTGCAGGATCCGGTGCTCCTCAGCCCTCCCCTGCTGCAGGGTCAGCAAAGGGACCTGCGTCAGGCACAGGAAGCTGTGACACCGAGCCCCCATCTGCTCCCCCACGAGTTTTCCTATTGCTCACAGGCTGCGGTTTCGGCAGCGTGGGCACTTCCCAGCAGCGGTGCTGTCACCCTCACTGACCCTGACCTTCCCCTGGCACCCCAGACAGGACAGGGAGATGTGGGTTAAATGCCCATCTGGGCAGCCAGGGGCTGTGGATTGGGGTTGGGATGCTGCTGCAATGAACAGGAGCCCCTGGCAGGGGTAAAGGCTGGGAAGATGCTGGGCATGGTGCAACTCCTGGATAGGGCTTAAAAAGTAAAATAAATACAAATAAAAATTAAAAAATAAAGCAAATAAAATAAAATAAAATAAAATAAAATAAAATAAAATAAAATAAAATAAAATAAAATAAAACAAAGTAAACCCCACTGAGCCTCCAGGAGCAGGGGCAGGCAGCTCACCAGCCCTCCAGTTTGTCTCCCACCAGGCTCCCAGCCTTTCCCTCCTCCTTTCCCTACTCGTGGGCCGAAAAGTAAATAAATACACACATTAATAAACAAAAGGAAAACAAAAGCAAAGCCTGCTGCTCTCGCATACTTGGCAGACTCCACAGGCCAGGCTGCTTTCATCTGCACCCCGGCGCTGGTGTGGGACGTCCTGTTTACTCTCGCCCGCTCGCGGCAGCTGATAAGGCAGCTGGACCTTTTGGAGAGTCTGGTGTGTGGTGATGGGCTGGGGACAAGCCCGGCTTGCTGGGGACACTGCCACTATGGAGGGAGCACTGCTGTTGACACCACCGTGCCCAAGGGATGCTGCAGCATTGTGCCTGGCCAAAGGCTTTCCCCATCTCTGGGTGGTTGCGATATCAAGGGCAGAGAGTAACACATTGGTTTAGTCCTTTTTGTTGCTTCCCCCCTCGTTTTTTTTTTGGTTTAATTTGCATTTGGGTCACTTGCAGTCCCAGACTTCATGTGAGTCACTGTGTTCCCAGCCTGGCTGTGGGGTCTTTCACCAGGGAACGTGTGCACGGCGATGGGACAAACACCCATCCTGGTACTGAAGGCAGCGAGAAGTACTTGAGACTTGGGGTGGGAGGGCAGCGTTGGGAGACAACAAAACTTGTGTGAATTGGCTCCAAGAGCCACTTCCAGCTGCTTTGGCCCAGAAAACTGGAATATTTGCGGGAAACGAGCATGAAAGCATCCGAGTGGCGGGGCCTGAGTGATGCATGCAGCGCTCCAGCTGCAGCTTTGAGAGTTGCCTGTCCCAGTGCTGGGTGGGAGAGTGCTGGGACCCCCATGGGGGCATGATCTACATCCCACCACCTCTGTGCAGCTGGAGGTGATTTAATCCACCACCAGCACTGTCTGTCTTGGAGCGAGGGGCTGCAAAGCTCTGCAGTAGAGAGTGATGGCTGTGGGATGGCTGAGACTCAGCACTGGGACGTGCAGAGTAGATCTCAACCATTGCCCCTTTATTTTTGTCACTCTTCTACTATTTCCCACCCCTGCATAACATGCAGGTGGTTAAAATAAATAACCCAAAAGCCCTACAAAGATTATTTTTCCCTTCCTGGCTTTTAAGACCAGCCTTGAATCTATCAAAACCAATCCCTCTTGCCCCAGAGCTCCCAGCAATTGCTGTTTCTGGTCTGCCTCAGCTGCCCAGTGGGGCCAGTTCTGCTGCTGTAGCCATTTGGCAAGCCAAGAGTGGAGGAGGAGATAAATTGAGCATCTTTAAAAGCATCTGGAAACACTTCCCACAGCGCTGCCTGATGAGATCTGCGAAGCCGCGGCATCACCAAACAGCCCTGCTCCCAACCTCTCCTTCCTCCTCCTCAGTGGATGTGTCCCCCACCAAACCAGGGTGGTTTCACCAAGGAAAGAGTGCTGGGTTTGTGCCTGTCCGTGCTGAGGACAGGGACCTGAAAGCAGCAGAGACATTGCACAGCAAAGCGGTGTCACCACGGTGTCAGCACTGGGTGATGCTCCAGCCGTTTCCTCATCAGCCTGGTGAGCCCCGCTTATTTAGGGTGGGTGTTGAGTTAGAAAGCCCTTGGGGAGCAGGGGGCCATTCTGGCTCCCTGTTTAGCAACCCATGCACAGGCCCCAGGGCTGCTGTGTTTGGAACAGATCGTGAGTGGCCGGGTGATTTATGGGGTGCAAGCGCCAGGTTCCGTGAGGTTTGCCTGCTGGGAAGAGGAAGCGGGTGGGAGAAGCACCAGCATCTGCAACACCTCGCAGTGAGCAGGGAGCTCTGCTTCCTCCCACTTCCCTCCATGGACTGGGAAGGATTAAAAAATCCCTGAGCAGGGATTTTTTGATGAGGTCACGGTGAAAAACACTGGCTGCTCCAGGCAAAGCCCTCCCTGCCTGCAGAGCCGAGGCAAACGGTCCAAGCAGCCATGGAGACATCAGCTGCAGAAGGAAAAGTCCTTCTGCTCCCGCTACCATCCATCCCCTCTCCACCACGGCAATGTGACCAGCTGCTCCATCATTGTGGCCACAGCCAGGCCACCCTCTGTCCCTGCCTGGCCACCCCAGCAGGCGGGGACTGCTGGGAAATGAGCTGGAGATACTGGAGTGCTGGGACAAACCAAGCTGGTGCAGGCCGGGCTGGAGACACGGGGTGAGGAGGAGCCCTCGATGGAGCATTCCCATGGCTGCCTCCGCTCACAAACCCTCCCGACTGCCAAGCACAGGGCTCCAGCATCCCCACGTGGTCAGACCGATCGGAGTCTCCCGTTCGGGGTTTTCTATCCAGCGGACGGGCCAGTGGACACTCAGCTCTGTCCTGGCCTCCCTCACAGTGCAAGGAGAGGCCACGACCTCCTGAAAGCACCACAGAGCGGGGTGGGGAGATGGGGTCATTCCTCAGGAACGAGGGTGTTTCAGGAGGTGTTAGAGAAGATGAGCTGCAATTTCAGCTGCCTGCTGCCTTCCTGGACTCATGGAGAGTGCAAAACCCCACTGGACCCTCCCGAAGAACCACAAATCCAGCTCTCACATGCACCCGATGGAAGCAGCTGGGCAGACCAGGCTGCAGCATCAGCAGCAGGTGCTGCCTGCACAGTGCCACGTCCGGCAGAAAACATTGCCTGTAGTTTGGGCCATTTCCCACCCCAAGAGGTGACGGCAGATGGGGACACGCAGTCAGTAACCGTGTCCCACAGCCCCTAGCTCTGCCGGATGGTTTTCCATCCGCCAACCCACGGGAGCTCCCGGAGGCACCGCTTGTGTTAGCACAGCTCAGCACACCACGGAGCAAATACGTTTGAAAGCATCTCCCCGGGGCATCCCTCCCTGCCTTATCTTGGAGGGCTGAGATCTAAGGGACCACTACTGAAGGCTGATCTGAAGGCGAGGTTTATTCAAACACATTCTTCACCCTTCCCTCTGTTTTCCCCAAGCCCTGAATGGCTCAGGAGGGAACCCTGCCCTGCTCCCGCTGGGACTGGGAGCAGTGCAGAGGGTGAGCGAAGCTGAGGCTCCTGGGGGTGGCTGGAGAACACTGGGAGAGGTCACCAGGCAGGCAGCCTTTGCATGTTCCCATCCCTGGTGGAGCCCATAAACCTGGTAAAATATTTACACTGATGACTCTGACCGAGGCTTTATTTTCCTTCACGCCGTGAGATTCCCTTGACTGCTCCAAGCCCTTTTAGAGCTTTAGAGAACAGATTTAATCATCTCAGGTCAGGGCTGAAGATGGTGGGTTCCTCCTTCAGATGGGAATAAAAAAAAGGAGGGGAGACACATCTGTGTGAAGGGGGGAAAACTGATGTCTGTCGAGATTCACAGCCATGAGGGGAAAAGTCAGAACAAGGAGCCCTCTGTGGTTCTGAACTGGACCCACAGGCAGGACTTGAGAGCATGGGTGTGGATTTCAGCCACACTCACAGCATTTAAATAAAATGCATAGCATTTACAGAGCTGAATTATTGCTTATCCCCACACCTAGGAAGGGAGGGGCTGAGGTCAGAGCAAGAATAGCAAAGGATGGGAGCAGGAGCTCAATGCCTCCTTTGACTGGCAGGATCAGGCAGAAAACAGATTAGGAAAATTAGAGGAAGGTAAAGGTTTCAGTTCACTACGTGATAGCGATGCGGTGGTGGGCCCCTGATCAGAGAACTGCATAAACAGAACTAAAGAGAAACCCACGATACCCTGGGGCAGCACTGAGCAAGGCGAGCCCACACTGAGTTTCATCTTCTCCCAAAGAGGAATGCCTTTGACGGGGCTGAGCTGCTGGGGCACCATCCCAGGACATTTTTCCACACTTCTTGTGCTGGTGGAAATGAACCACTCGTGTTTGTTCCAGTGGGGAACAATCACAGCAGCAGAGGGGGCTCAAAGGGTTAAAACACACTGGGCACAGGAGAACATCTCCAAGGCTGATGTGTCCCATGGCTGCTCCAGCATCTTCTGCCCCCAGGTACAAGGACATCCCCACAGGAGCCACCAGCCCAGCCCCATGCATTTCTCCTTTTGGGAGAAAACACAAATCAATGACCAGGAACAGTGGTTTTAAATCGTTTATTTTTAAAACATGAAACCCAAGCTGAATAGAAACCACAGAAATTACATTTAGGTTTTTTTGTTTAGTATTTGCAAACCAAAAAGTTACAGTAAAAAATAGCTACGTTACAATCAATAGAACTACAGAATTAAAAGTAAAGATACAAAAATGGGCTCAATCCTCTTTAATCCTCACAATTTAAAAACATTTTGGGTAAGTGCAGGAACACTTGAAAGAAACTAGCAGGTCCAAAGTTTAAAAAAAAAATTATATATATTTATATATTATATATTTATATAAAGGGGTATGATATACAACCATTATGGTTAAAAAGAAAAAAAAAAAAAAGAACCAAAGAAGTTACAAAAAGGCCAGGTACATGTTCACCATTAGGTTTCTGTGCACAGTGTCCAAGAAAATAAACTTCCCTCTGAATGATGTGAATAAAACTCATGGGGCCTCCCGTTACCAAGGGACCTGAGGCACGCGACGTGACGGCTGGGCAGCTGCACCCAGGGCAGAGGACAATGGAAGAAATGAGGCTTTTCTGGGACTTCAGCAGCCTCCTGGGCAGAGGCCACTGGAGAAGTCTTGGTGTGAGATTAGAGGAGGAACAGGAAGGAAGGAGTTGGGAATTGCATAGTGAGGAGCAATGTGGTATCAAATATGCAGAGCACCTAAGAGCTTCATGCTACAGTTATCCTCTTTAGGAAAGGAGTATTTTGAACTTTCTGGTTGTACATCAATTTATGTTCCACTTTGTTCATGCAGCCACAGGGGTTGGGTGAGCACCTGGGAGCTCCAGGCCACCAGTAACCCATCCCTTGCCTCCTAGCTGGGCAGCACGCTCACCATCAGGGCTTGGCAGAGATCCCACACCCCCCTGAAAGCACAAACCACTTGTCAGCCATCTAGGAACTGCCACCAAAACATGCCACGCTTCTGCCGGGCCTCCTGGAACGCCTAGGGAGGCCATCCAAAGCACGCACACAATTTCTGGAAAAGGGGAGCAGGCTGTGATGAAAGGAGGTACAGACCAAGCCTTGCCAGGTCTCTGTCTCAAGGCAGGAGATCTGCTCCTCGGTACCTCCCTGGAGGGCTTTCCCCCTCCTACTCAGAGATGTTCACTGGGTGACACTGACACACTTGCTGAGCTGGAGAAGACCCTGGCTTCTCCTCGGACCCCAGGCAGGAAGTACTTCAAAGACAGCTCCTCTCCCGAGCTAAGGGCAAACCCACCCACCTCATCTCCTGCCGAATCAGGGAGGTGGCGAGGATCAACAAGCCAAGACACTTCTCTCTTCTTCAAAGGGCGCGGAATGGTATTTCAGTGGCTGCTGGGAGGAAGAGAAGGGGGCCTCAGAAGCGAAGCCTGGGTTTGCTCCCACAGGTATCCGGACCTTGCTCTGACAGGCACCCACCCACTCCTGTCTCCCACCACCGTGCAGCACCCAAAGCTCTCATGAGCGATGGCTGAGCAGCTCCCTGAGAAATGGTTTCACTCTCAGAAAGGCCAAACTTTTCATGTAGTTTCAGGGAACTGCTATGGAAATCCTGACTTAGGATCGCTTAAAACCCCATGCACTGTGTCTCCCTCAAAGCACTCAAATGAACATCCCTTGCATCTTGGCTGAGATGACTGTACACGAAAAATCAACGCCTATCAAATGGAGAAAACTTAAAAAGGACAGGAGGGGAAGGGAGCACTCCATCCTTCACATTTGGATACATGGATGCACGCTAAAAATCTTAGCTTGAACCCTTTTATCAGCACACAAAATGAACTCAGTTTAATAATACATACAGGATACAAACACTACAGTTATAATTCCCAAGACAGCACAAGAAATTCACAGCCAAGTCTTGATTTGATTTCCTTTACAATTACAATGCAGTCTTGAACACTGGACACAAGAGTCCAACATGCTATTTACATTTCACATTGTGGAGATGTTTGTGTGCTTGGAAGAGTTCTCAGTTCCAGAAGAAAGTGTCATTCACACATGATGATGCAGTGGAAATAAACCAAGCCAACCAGACAAGCCAATGACCACATTTGTGCTTCTGAAAAAGTAACATGAAGTGTCTTCATCGATGCAGTCACCTTCAACCGGACAAGCTGCCGTCCACTCTGCAGTCAGCGAGGTGTCCAGAGGCCAATCTCAGCTCCCCCGACTTCTGGACCCTTTTTCTAGCAACCAGTAACATGAGAAATGTCGGATAAGGTCAGCTGGGACACACCAAGTGATATGGCCTTGGCATTTCGTCACATTAAAAACAGAGAGACACGATGGAAGAGAGAGAAGTCTCTACAGCTTTACCTCCTGCAGCTTGAAGAGTTTGGACTCCCTCAACCATGAATGCCATCCAGAACAGATGAGTCTTCGCCAGATAGCACCTGCTGTTCACCCGAGAGGGAGGCACAGAGTCTGGGAGATCTTGGCTTTTCAAAGTCCCCTCCTCAGACAAAATGTGACCATATGGATGAGACTGATTATGTCGCAGCCATAAGAATAGGCAAAGGCCATCTGTTCTTCAGCAGATCCATTCAGATCAGCCTGCAGAAATGCCACACTGTTGCTCAAGGTTCCAGTAAAATAAAAAAGGAAAAAAAAAAAAAAAGTAGTAATAATAATAAACCAAAAGAAACCCATTTGTCTGTGTTTCCTATCCAGCGCTCTGCACAGCATGCAGCGGGGCAGCAGAGTTCCAGGATGCTTTACAAAAGTGCAATATCCATGTCAAGTAAAGGAAGTGCTGGCTGGACACAGGTACACACCGCTCCCACCGCAGTCACGTTGTGCTGGCCTCCAGAGAGCAAAATGTTATCTCCGTAACATTCTTTCCAGTTATGTGTTGAAGTCACAGAGCACATATCTCCACACTGTGCCTTGCTGCGAGCCCCGAACACCGTCAGAAGTTGTTCTGGGTGCTGGAAGCGGCTATGCCAGACCTTGGAAGGAAGCAGGTCAAGGTGGCTGCTCCGTTAGACGCTGCAAACAAAGGCATCGGCTCACTCCTGTTATTGTGTGGCACAGACAACGCCACTGTGCCAACTGAGACCCAGCCCGAAGTGCAGTCACGCGCAGGTTCAGGGTGCATTCTGTGTACAAAGAAGTTGGTACACAGAAGCACTTGTTTTCACAGGGTTCCCCGCACCTTCCAGCCTCCAAAATGCTCGGCTTCCACCAGTAGGACTGGGCCACAGACTTCAGGGCAGCTCCCCTAAGATTGATAATGTGAGTAGCAATCGGAGCACATCCTTGCAAGGAGGGATGATAGCAGAACGACTCAGTCTTAATGAGGATTATATGGCTCTTGATTCTTTCTTCAAAGTGAGGGAAAGGTTGGGGTTCCCCTCCAGAGAGCAGTTGGGTGCTTGGGGCCCTGCAAGATCACCACACCACACCCTGCACACCCACAGCTCCTGGTAGGCTCTAAGACAGGTTGGAAACCCTGGGGCTCATGAGCCACAGTGTCCCTCCATATCACCTGTGACCACGTTTCCCTGCCCTTGTTATTGGATAAAACAGAGGTATGTTTCAGTGTGAAGCCCATCCAGTGTGTCTGAAAGGGCATACTCAGTCCTGAGCAAGAAAATCCTGCTTCCAGAGATTTATGGTGAAGCGTGAAGTTGATTCCAAACCCTTCTCTTCCTGTCTGTATGGTGATGCCTCCTCCCTGTCTCTCACTCCTTCGAATGGTAACAGCTGGCCTTGCAGTTTAGTAGTGGTTTCTATCTTAAGAGGAGTCTCACAGCTTGCTCTGCCACAGAGCTGGTACCACTTCCCAGCAGATCCCACGAGCCTGTTTAGCTGCCTGCCAGGAGCAGTTCCCACCTCACTGCAAGAAGGCAACTGACTTGAGTAAAGGCAGGTTGGTAATTCTGTGCCCCGAACAGCAAACGTGGGGTAAACTCAGACACTGAGTCTGAACATCACTGAGGTGACAACGAACTGCCTCTGCCAACGGCTCTGCTCCAGTCTGAGAGATGTTTCCCACTCAATTTCCTCTGCCAGTTATTTAATATAATGCTCAGCAGCTCTGCTAAGATGCCCCTACTAAGAGGTAAAAAGACAAAAAGGAACATCATAGTTACCCTAGTGAAAGGGCAGTAGTTGACAGTACCTCCCAAGAGGCAGTCTCCTCTTCCAGCAGGAAGCTGTCAGTGCCCTTTGGAGCACTGCTCTTCAGTGGGAAGTACAGCACCAGTGAAGGATGTTGCCCTCTGCAGGCACCCAGCTGCCCCTTTGCAAGCCTTGTTCTGCCTCACGTCTAGAAAATGCCTTACATGTGCATTAGTATGGTCAGATAGTGGTTAGCAATGTGCTTTCGAAAACTAAACAAAATAGAATAAAATAAAAATCTCTTCTGACAGTCACAATGTTGTCGAGGGTTTCTGACTCTAGAACACAGAAGATACACTGACAATCTTGTGAGTTTGTTAGGACTGAGGCTCCAAAAACCTCCTTAAATGCCATTTCAGCAACCCTGTGCTGTAGATTATGATTTATAAAAAAGGAAAAAATGAAAGTCCAGCAGAGTTCAGAGGTCACTCCTGCAGGGAGAGCTTGCATTTGCTATAAATCCATTGGTGCTTCCAGTTTCACTTGCTTTTGCAAGCTGACTGTCCCATAAGATCTAGCATCAGAGAGCCAACACTCTTTAGTGCAAAAATACCTCCCATAAAGTCTTATGAGTCTTTCCCTGGAAAAATTTGGCACCAAGTGAGTGGCTGGCTCCTGTTTGATCTGTGTCGGCCTAGGAAAGGCAGCACCCAGAACGCCATCTGCAAATACCTGGGCTTCCCTGATGGAGCAGAGAGGTCAGGTCCAGAGCAGTGGACAAGGTAACTGACTGGTGCTGGGCCCCCCTGCTCCTCCTCAAGAATTCACGTGATAGATATAGTGGGAAAGAAAAAGGCATTTTCTTAATGGACTT
>VZTF01004912.1:639810-709017 GCA_013397755.1 Cnemophilus loriae | reverse complement strand
AAAAAAAAAAAAAAGGTAAGCAGGGTAGTGAGGGTAGTGAAATGTTTGCTCTTCTAGAGCAAATTCCAGTAGATATGAAGTGACACCGCGAGGCAGGAGCTCCCTCCTCCCTCACCCAGGGCAGTGCACCAGGGGATTCCCACCGAGACGCTGCGCTGTGCATTCCCTCGCTGCACACCAGCCACAGGCACCGGGTCCTGCTTCTTCGGTGTCTGACAGACTGCTGGTCCCACTGCAGAAGTGAAGAAGATCTACCACCATCTTCCACCAAGTGCCTCTTGGAACAGAACAGGGAAAAAGGGAGCAGAAGATATTCAGCACCTGTTTCTGACAGGCTACTCTGGTGAGCTGGCCCACGGGCCCAGTTTCCTGCCCGGGTGCTCTCAGCTGCTCGCCTGCACACCTTTGCTCTCTTACACATCAGGTACAAGGTGAAGGCTTAAATTCAAAAGGAGCTTCCACTCAGTGGGCAGGTACCAGGTTGGAAGGGTGGTCTGGACTGGAGAAACAGAAGGAGCTGCACTAGATTTTGGGCAGAACAGCAGGATAGTTGTACGAGGACAGCACAGGGGCACAGCAGTTGGCACATTGTTTAGTCTGACTGCACGTGTGGGTTTTGTTTTTCGTTTTTGTTTTTTTTTTTTTTGTTTTGTTTTTTGCTTTTGCTTTTTCGTTTTAATGCACACTGCCAGCATCTGGACGAGGTTGGTTGGTGGCGAGGTATTTGGCTCTCATGCTGGAGGTGTACTGGAGAAAGAAAAGACAAGACAAAAAAACAAAACAAACAAACAGAAAGTTAAGTCAGAATGACTAATGTCACGACGGAACCACAGATTTCTACCACTTCTCAGCATAAAATGGTGTGTGTTTACAGCAAGCATCTCAAGGAGCTGCTGGCTCAGTCTTAAAAAGAATGTTTCACAAGTCACTGCGTAGTTCACTCTGAGTAACATCCTGCCAGTCTGCTGCAGGGGTGCTGGCCAGCTCAGTGCAGATGTGCTGGTGATTTATCCAAGCTCTCCAGAGAAGGAAATCCAATAGTCACTAAGTCAAAACATGACATATGTTGCTTGGGAGAAGAGAGGGAAATGCGAATGATGCGGATGTAAAAACCCACCCCACACTTTCATCCTCTCTTAGTCATGGTATTGCTTTCAACCATGCCAGAAAAGGAGGTTGAAAAGAAAATGGGTGCTCACTGCATCTTCACATTGCATTTAATAGCAACGAGGGCCTCAGAAGACTGCACGTGCCACGGATGGGCAGCTGGAAAGAAAAGCGAGGAATAACAAAACGATTTATGCCCAAGAAAGAACAGACCCTATCAGGCTGGAAACAGGCTGCCATCAAACAGGATGATATCAGCAAGTTATCAGGTGGGTGACAGCCCCCTGTGGCTTGGGATCCAAGCTGTGCACTGTGCAGCAGCAGATGAGACTCCAGCGCGGGGGTGAGAAGAGCAAGTCAGAAAGATGAAGGTCAGTTTGGTTTGGAGGTGGTGGTGCTGTTCTTATTTTCTTTTTTACTCTAAGCAAGGTAACCCAAAACAGCTCCCAGAAGCTCCTGAGGTAACATGTGTCATTCAGCTCTGAATAATGAGCTGAAAAAACACGTAAATGATATCCAGCAGTAAGAACAGAACTTTGTCTCTTTATGCCAAAGTGCTCGATGTCTTCTGGGTCCTGCTACCACAATATTAACAACCAAACAATGAGGACAGACATTTCATTCATCTTTTTATACCCTCTGGAGCTTGAATAATTCTATAATATCCACAGCTTACTTCCCAAGAGTGCTCTTCAGTATACTGACTTTTTATCACCTCTTAAACCAAACCACATAAAATAGCCAGTTAAGCTGGCAAAGAGACAACTGAAAGGCAGTTCCACGCCAGGAGGTATGATTTATCTTGCTCACTGGGAAAGAACATTATGAGGCATCTTTAGGCTCTCAAAAGCTCAGCTGTCCATGGGGGTTTTCAGAGAATTAACAGTATTTTATCAGTTTTCCTTCAAAGACTGACCTGGGTTGAACCTCTGCACAATAGAAGAGAGAAACTGCTCCTCTGGCAGAGCTGATCTCATCAGCACAAGATGAAGACACCTGTGGCTTATTTGCACACTCAGCTTTTAGTGTCTTCCATAATTGGAAAACTTTTTTCAGAACATGGATCTTAATATAAAACTCTGGCCCAGAAATGGCATCTATATTTAGAAGACAAAGGGTACATCTGTTCTTTCTAAGATGTATTTTTTGTCACCAAGAGGGCAAAAGATAGAAAATAGCAAGCTGAGCTACTTTAAGGACAATAATCTATACAGTTTATTAAATGTGATTACTGTTTCAGAAATAAAGTTTAAGGCGTTATTAATACGTAGGAGAATAACCCAACAGGCTCAGAGAGGTTTAGAAGTCAAAGAACTTTCTCATAGAGTAAGTAGGGCACATTTCAGGTAGTGCAATGCTGAAATTACCAGACAAGCCTCATGCTAAGAAGAGGGTGTGAGAAGGAAAAATGCATTTGATTGCTCATTTTCCATTTGCATTCTCTGTAGTGACATGTGATAGGAGATGAGTATGAACTGAGAACTTCTCCAGGTGCTAAAGTTTTGTAATAAGTATTTAGAAAAAAAAAAATCTCAGATAATGGAAAGTTATTGTGCATCTTTCTGGACAAGTCATATAGGTTCAGCACACACCATGCAACACAAACTTTCTTTAAAGCATTAAAATCAAGAGGACCACTTGATGAATTGCATTTCAAAGATGAATAAAGTACACCTATAATGGAGGGAGAAGTTGAAAAGAATTCCCTCCTTCCTCCAAAATGAAAAGACCCCACTGTTGTTTAAGTGTCACTAAAACAAAGTAACCAGGAACACAAGAACTAGAGAGTCAAGCAGAGGGTATTTTACATTCAAACCTACCTGCAAATCCACCACAAGCAACAAATCAAGACTCAGTAGTCAGAGTTAGGGCTGATGTTCTCTCCTTAACTCAGGATTTTTGCACCTTTGTACCTCTTCCCAGTACAGTCTGAACCAGTTACTCTTTCTGTTAAGTGTATTTTTAATGACCATGATAAGTATGACTGAAACCTGGCAGTAGAGAGCCAACACTTCACTGTGCCCCTCTCACCAGCACAGCTCTCTCAGCGTGCTCTGGAGCTCAGTCACAGCATCACCCTCCAGGTACAAGTGCTTTCTCCACATGCTGCAGTCCTTCCTCCAAGTCCTTCTCTGCATCCTCTGCTGGGAAGCAGAGGAAAGATGCTGTGGAACACACAGATCCCAACATCTGGACAGGCCAGCAGATGAAGCTGTATCAGCAGACACTTGCCACTTTGGATATGAAACCAAACTATATCATCCAGAGTTAAAATAATTAAGTCTTCAGTTGCTTTAAAAAAACCCACTATGTCTTTAACTCCTTTGAAAAGTGATTCTAAAGACAGAAAGCCTGAGCACAATTCAGACCAAGGAGGTCTTGGACTCCACTGAGAGGCCCATAGCTGTCAGGTTCACAGTTGCATTTAGTTTCCTTTAAAGAGGAGCTTTCATAGAAGGTTAAAGAACACACACAATTCAGTCATTCTTCCAGCACGCTCACTGGAAGTACCCATGTGCCTATACACCCTCATTTACCCTTTCAAAAACAGCACAGAGGACAAGTCTCAAGCCATACCTCCACCTCACTGTCAGCTTCCCTAAGAAGGGCATCTGAAAGAGTTCTTGTTACCATTCCTGGTTGCCTGTGCCATTCAACACAGCACCTCTCAGTCACTTACCAGCCAGCTCCGACAAACACGGCTGATCGCACACGGGTTTATTTTTGTATTTCTCCAAAGAAAATAAAAGTCTCTCCTTCACATTCAGCCTTGTTGAGGGTATAAACTTTCATAGGTGTGGTTCGCCAGCACATACTAGTTAGGCACTTAACACACATAGCCCAGGCACAAAGGAATCATTGGTTGCAAAGAAAAAAAGAGAATTTAAGGGAATAATCAGTTCATTTTAGAGGCCATAAATTCTACTGATTTCTGTGAACTCCATGAGTACTTCACAGCTAACTAAGGTATGCTGAAAGATCACTTACCATAGGAAACTATGACTGAGTACAAACCGTTTACTATTTGTGGTTAAAAACCCACGTGTATTTCTCTTGAGCTACCCTGACTTTGATTTCCTGCCAGAGCTGTTCAGGTAATCCAATAAAGACCAAAGCTTCTGGATTCAAGTTCTGAAAGGTTGATCTCAAACAGCTAGAGCACAGTAAACACACAGGGTTTGGTGTTATTATGTATGGGAGGTACAAGATGCAGGGAAACAGCTAATTCCAGCCAGTGGGCTCTGAATTCAAAGGGACTCAAGTTTTTCAAGTCAAAAGAACAGAGCTTCTGTTGGTTTTGTTTGTTTTTAAAGCCTTGGAAAGAATGCAGTGCCTTTTCCATAGCCCTTCAGACGGCCACATTAAGCTCGGGTGGGACCACAGATAAACAGAAGACAGTGCAGACTGGGATCAGGTCATGTTTCAGCCCAGGGATTTCAAGCCTAGAATGAAGGCCCTAGAATTTCCCCACCCCCACTGATATTTAATTTCATGGAACAGATCCATCTAACATCGCTACAATACCACCTACAGGAACAACAAAGCGGAAAACCCACCACAAGCTGAGGCCCAAGAGCAGTCTTAGCAAGACTTCAGACTGGAGAAAGCTGCAAGCCTTTCAAGGGTGCTGGCACCATGCTTCCAGACAAGGTGGTTGGCGTTCGAGCACCAGGCAGAGGCATCAAGACACCCGATCCAGCCCCTTCCCAGCAGCCACAAGGCAGGCAGGCACACAGTGAGGGGCAGCAGGGATCAGACCAAGCACCAAGAGAACAGAAAGGAATCCAGTGCAGGGCTGGCAAAAGTGCCAACAAGAACAGCACAGAAGAAGGAACAGCAGCAGCTTTATGGACATGTATTTCTGGGAAGAGAATGCAAGACAGGCGTCACCGACTGCGTGAGCCAGAAGCAATGGGCTCCCTGTTCCCACTGGAACTGACACCTTCCAGCCACTGCGTGGCTGTAGTTCCCTTGGAGGAGCACTGTCCTTCACCCCACCTGAGTTTTCTGGTAGCCCTAATCATACCCTGTATTTAACCAAGCTAATAACCCTCAAAAATGCAGACCACCTCCTCTTTCTGTGGGCATGAGGGAGGAAACACTGGCTGTCTCGGAGAACATCAGCAACTACAGCCCATGAGGAATTCAGACAATGAAATGGTACTAGGAGGGCCCTGCTCACAGAGTCTGTGGGACATGGATGGCATGATTCGGACACACACAGAACAAACAAAACAGTAAAAGGTTTTGAAACAGAATGAAACAGAGCTTAGTGATTATATCTGGACCCTTAGGGAAGCTTTTTTTTAAAAATTTGCTCCTTTCTGACCTTAAATGTAAGGATAAAAGGAAAAGCTGCACACAGATCTGACAGGCAATAAAGTAACTCTTCAGGACAGTTTAAAATTAAAAACCCTACAAATGAGCTAAAAGCTTGTGGCAGGTTGGTATCAATGGTTTTGGGCACATGGTGTTATGACTACTAAGAACAAGCAGAACAGCAGTAGGGCTCAAGGAAAGCCAAAAGCTGAATTAAGACAACCATTCCTGACTGAAGTGCTGCTAGATTGGTTCTCTTTACTTCTAGAGGACGGCTTCTTGTGATGGGAGAACTTCTATTCTGCTTTTGAAGTGCAAGGTTATTTCTACGCTTAAGCAGCACTCAGTACTTGGTGTTCAAGCTGTTCTCGAGTGTGGATCCCAAGCTGAAGCTGCTGTGAGGAGGCTTTTGTGAGGCACGGGCACCTGTAACCCTCACGACGTGCACCAGAAGCCTCTAGAAGGTTGATACTGCTCCTTGAGTCTGCACCAGAGCCAAAACGGATTTTCATTTTAACCCTTGGCAGCAGGGAATGGGGTGGGAGGTGCAGAGGGAAGGAATGTGAAGAAATAAAAGGCACTGGCCTGGGATAAACAGTGCAGGGATGAAGGGAGCGGTTGGGAGTGGAGAAGGGGTTGAGCAAGGAGGACCTTTTTTGCAGTACCTGTTCCATTTGCGGGCGCTGTTACCAGTATGTCCGTGCACTGTCCGAGGGCTTAAGCTGCCAGCTCATATGGCTGCTACTGTCCATGGCAGCCAAATACAACTGTGATGACGCAAGAAAGAGAGAGAAAAAGAGAGTGCAGCCTCAACGTGCATGAAAAACACAGTGCAAGCAAGTGAAACCGTGGTGTGTGTCAGCGACAAGGTGGGCTCTACAACCCTAAGGGAATATCCCTGTGGCAAGAAGGAGAAAACAGAAGGAATGAGAGAAGGAAAAACACAAACAAACGAACAAAAAGCCAGGAAAAGTAACGGACAAACAATGCAGCAGGATCATCACATCTTAGTTTTCACCATCTGTTCACAGAAAGCTAAATGGAATAGATCAGCTCTGTCTACCCACTGGACATAACCTACTTGGATGATTATCTCCCTCTCCTCCCTCCCAAAAAGAGGCAGGGATATGTGCATTGGTATTCCCTTTTCATCTCTCTCCTCCCACAGACAATTTGCTATGAAAAGTTACCATTTCTTCTGCCTCAGTACGGTCTCAGCCACCTGCTACAGAGAGCCGCAAATACAAAAATCCCAGAAAAGCCTTTCCCTCTTGCCTGCCAATATAAGAATAGATGGCATTTTTCTTCTCTCCACTGCCTGTCTACTACATCCTTCCAGGAAACACATTTATCCTATAGCCTGGTTCCTGCTCTCATCTGGGGGAAAGTTCCCTTTTCTATGGGTGCAGTGCTGCTCCCTCATCCTCCCCAGCTCCTGCACTTCCCCATAGCCCCCACTGATGGCTGCCAACTCAAGTTACTCCGTAGAAAAAAGTCTTCATCTACTCCCAAACCCCAGCCTAAGGCACCAGGACTCAGACTCCCACTCAGGGTATTAACACAAACAGCTACGGAAGAACCAGGGAATTTCTCGCCTCACTACGGCCCCGTGGAAGGGAATGTGCTTTCTCTGAAGCAGAAGAGCTGTAGGGCAAGGGGAAGCAGGACACGGAAGGAACATGTGCCCTGGCAGTACCAGAGGGACAGTGCCCTTCTGCCCCAGGAAATGCCAGCAGTGCAGCACGTCAGGGCTGAGACTATCTCGCTGCTGAGAGCGGATAACGCGATCAGAGCACCGGGGGGCAGGAAACCTCTTTGGGAAGGGTGGAAGAGGTCTGGCCAAGGACAGAGACAAGGATCGACTCTGCATATTTCCACTTCCTCTACAGCAAGATGAACTGGTCCTCTTGAAGTGAAACCATGAATGTGATGCTCTCTTTTCCACCACAATTCCTACTCCTTCATCCGCCAACCTCCTCTTCCTCCCCTTCCCATCAATTTGAACCAGGCACCACAGAGTGTATTTGCTTTACCTATGCCTGAAGACTGGTTGATCATTAGGCACTTTACTACTCATCCTCTGTAACCACACCACCAAGTTAGTGAGCAGTGGGATGGCATGTTCTCCAGGTTCTGCTGTAAATCAGGCTTACAGGATCCAGCAAGGGAGGGCAAGATTCATTTAGTTCTTACCCAGACATGAAGACAAGCCCATGTTTTATCCAGCATACAGAAATGGCTATCAGGCCACTCCAAATACCAAAACCTTCCATGAAAGTTTCTTTTTTTCCTCCATAGGAAATTAAATACAAAAATAGATTTCAAAGAAAGTAAAACAGTTGTGAAAGAAAGATATAAAAAAAAATCTCAACAAAAAAATAATACAGGTTTCATCCTACCATCTCTTTAGGGCAGATTAAGGAGAGAGGTTCAGCAATAACTCTGAATTTACAGTTTGAACAAGTTTCTTTTTAAACTTGAGGAACCAAAGCCACAGATAGCAAGTACACTGCATGCAAGTGAATCATCCTGCTGAAGTCACCCATCAAGATACTCATGCACTTCAGTGGTGGCAGGACTGGGCCCATAGGATTACCAGTGTTAATTGATTGAGTTTTAGTCTTTTCACGTGCAATGTCCAAAGTAGCATAGCAGGGTTTTACTCTCCACGGCAGGTGAGCCATAGCTTGTCTATTCAAGCTGCTGCCGTTTATGGGCCAGATCCTGTGTTTGGCTGCACAATCAGCTCCCTTGGGAGTACACAGGAGCGGCAAATGTGTATTCCCCAAAGTTGCTGAAGCAGAGAAGAGCAGTAAAGAGAGACTTACGGAGGGAGGTGGGGACTCCCGGCCAATGAGCGGGGTATTCTCGCAACGGGGGTTCTGGAAATTTGCATTCTGGCTCCTAGGAAAGGAAGACACATATGGTAACGGGGCACGTGCCATGCTTCTCTGGGGAGGGTCTCTGATGGGGACACAGGACAGAGCATCCTCACCCCCAGAACTACTGTAGCAGATCAGTCTCCTTCAAAGTTTTTCTCACAGGCCAGGTGGATCCCCCTTTTTCAGACAAGGGCATAGAACTATCATCATTTTCCTCAGATTGAGCACTATTTTTACATTCTTACTCAGATGGGCCCACAATGAATCACATCAAGTGATTTAAAAATAGGTCCTTGTGAAAATCTGCCTCCCTGCAGCATCAGAACCGCCAAGTGGCAGAAATGGAGATAAAATGAGGACAGCGTCTAAGGAGATAAACAAAATGATGTGGCAGCCCAAAAAAAGATGGGCCCTGATGATAGTCCAAACATAATCAGGGTTAGGTGCTTCTGGAGAAAGCTCTGAAGATCCCACCTGGACTAGGTAGCTCCAAACTGCAACAGATGTCAGAGCTGACTGCAAATACTGTAGAAAGAGAGAGCCCACAGGTTTTGCCTTGGCTCTCAGTCTCTTGGGAGGCTTCTGGCAAGACTGCTCTGTCTGAAGAATTAAGTCTTCTGGTGATCAGAATCACAGTGCAATAAGAAGCCTAGACAGTGCTTTCCTACTTCTTTTCTTTAGACAGTTTCCTGAGTCCTGGAGGACAAGGCTGTTCACATTTTGGAGCATGCTGTCTAACAAAACTCTTTCTGGTGCAGCACTTTCAAGCTATTCCCTTCCCCCATTAGACGCCAATCAGAAAACAAAATCCTTCATCGCTTTTTACCACTTGGTCAGAAGTGCCAAACTTGCAGCACTTGAGCCAACAGAAATGAGAAGGAAGCAATGTGGAGAAGCTCCTTGTGGGGATACTCACATGTACTCCGTGACGGGAGCATTGCTGACTGTGTGTGCTGCTGCTGGAATGCTGGTCTCACTGCCATAACTACTCCCACAGCTATAGAGGCTGGGCATGTGCACTCTGTACAGATTATCGTGTGTCTGTCTACTCCCTTGAGCAGCTGATTCTTCTTCCCCATCATCATCTGAGCCTCTGCAAGAAGGAGAAAAAGTTCCTCCTAGAACCCTACAATGACCCCACATGTGGGGTTTGCAGGAAACCATGGTAATCCTAGGAACGTCCCAGTCATCTTCCACACCTCCACGTTCCTACCCGTTTGGGATGCCTCAGGGTGGCAGTGTGAAACACAGCCTACACCACAGTGACTCAGACCTCCCACAGATCCCATCTGGAGGTGCACACGGCGTGATCCCCTCCAGCCTCCCTACACGCTTCTCTCAGGGCTTGGCAGACTGCACCGGTCTGCAGCTGCCCAGTTGTACAACCAAAGGATGGATACACATCCCAAAACATACAGCGCTGAAAAAACCCAACAAACAACAAAAAAGAGAGGCAATGGGGATGTAGTGCCATGCACCCCACAGAAACATCCTTCAAAACCGCAATCTGTGTCCTTCCGTTTCTTGTAGACACATCTAGAGTTCTTAAGGATAAGCCTCTGTAGACTTCTCCGAACTCCCATTCTGTTTGCAAAGGGTCTGCTTCAGCTTCTAGCAAAATCGTAGAAGTCTTTACAGGGACTAAGTTGCAAAATTTGTGTCTAAAGGCTTTATCTTCTCAAAAATGACAGGATTTTAAATCAGTGGAGAGCAGAACTGTTTGCCAGCTGGTTCTTTCCACCTTCCCATAGTATTCTCTTGCCCCTCCTATATAACACACACTGCTATTTCATCTCCCTAATTAGGGGGCGAAGCACCAAGGTCTGACATATATTTAATCTGTGCTTGACAAATCTAGTGAAAGGTTCTACACAGCATGGACATCACTAGAACCTCCCAAACATCACCTGCAGCTTCTGCACCACACGGTGGCACTGAAGATCAGGGAACTGCAGCCTGCACAGTCTCCTACAGGCAATAAAGTATGACATCCTCCACTTCCCAGAGGGAGGCTGGGGGAGAAACGGTGCTCCAGGGAATGCAAGAGGGAACCCTTCAGTTCACAGCAGCAGCCTGAGCCTGCCGGGGTTGGCAGGGCAGGCAGCAGCTCACAGGGAAGGCAGCACAAGGGATGCCACTGGGTAAACCTTTCTCCTTCCAACAGGCAGGCTGCCGTGCTCTTTGAGGCAAGATCTCTGCAGCTGCCTGTGGGAGAGGTGAGCAACCAGCCGTTTTCTCAGGGGCTGTTCTGACACTTCCGAAGGCCACTTCTCTGCAGGCACTGCAGGCTGGGCCAACTCTGGCTTGCTGCTATTGTTCAGGGCATTTTATTTTACCACAAAAATCAGGACCACAGAAGAGAATTTGCTGCAGTCTATTGCTCTTCTGCAAGAGTAGAAAACTCAACGCCATTTTAACAGCTGCATGTGGTGCAGCAGCCAGTCAGTGAAGCGAAGGTTTGCTAAAGACTTACTGATCAGTCTGGTTATCATCATTAATACCAGTTCCAATTTGCAAGTGTCTCACCTGCCCATGCTGTTGGCAACAAGACAGTTCCTGCTTTCCATTATCTGTGCAAGTCAGTCACCTCAGCATGAGCAAAGCTACAAAGGCAAGTGTAAACTGCTTCTTATTCCAATTCTCTTCCCCATAGTAGAACAAATGCCTCAAGGCAATGGAAGAGAATAAGGATTTTACAGAGAGAGCAATAGTTCAAGCATTACCTCTATATTACAGCTATAATCATTCATCTGACTTGACTCACAGTCCTACAGTGTACTGAATACTCTGCACACAGAGTATTCCAGTGCAATAAGGTTCAGATGTTAGTATCAACCACAGCCAGAGCAAAACACAACAATTTTTTTTTTCTGTTAGACCTGTGCTTATAAAGCCTCATCCCTCACACTCCTGGGATCATGTGGGAATGAGCTCCATTTGCTCGTGGGCACGAATCCAACATCCAGTCTTCACTGGGAAAGAGCTCTACAATGCCACAGGATCTAAACCCTCTCTGTACCTCTTCTGCTGCCAAGTGTGTGGGACGCTGCAGACAATGGAACTGAACATGAGGGCTGTGACAAAGGAGAAGAGAACCAGGTAGATGAGGCCTTCCACTCCATCATAGCAGAAGCCTGTCAGAGCCTGGACGTAATCCTGCAGAGGGAAAGGAGCAGAATTTCCTGATCACTGCAGAGTTAACATTAAGCTCTAATTCAAAAGCCCTTATCCAGACTACACTCTCTGAAACAACTTATAGACATCACACTCCCTTTTCTAGAGCATATTTCTATTTTAATTTCAGGGACTCAAGTGTTTTTCATAAATGATCTAACCCTTGTTTCCTCTCACAAAGACCAGCTTGGATTTAGACATAGAAATATTTTCAACCACCCACAATAAGACTTTGAGAAGAGCAAAAATAAACAGCCAAGGCAAACTTATCCACCCAACTGAAGATACAATATTTTTCATTAAGCCTCTCAACTCCCTCACAATGCCCCATGCCCAAGAACAGAAGCATGAACTGTCTGTGTCTCTGCTTTTAGAGGGGCAATGAGGACAACAGCAAGGCCATGCTACACTGCTCTAAGGCACTGCACTCCATGGCAAAGGCAACGAGTTACTTGCTGTACACAAAAAAACCCAGACCTGAAGGCCTCTGTGGCTGCAGCCTGTAGATGTACGAAGGCATATTATCTAGTTTCCTATGCTGATCTTTAAACTGAAAGCTAACTTGATCCAAATTCTCATTCTCCTTTCTGCTGGAATCGGTAAGTAAAAAGCTGTTGTAAACTGTTCTGGCACACCAGAGGTTTGGAACTCCAGACTAATACAGGCTCTACGACCCCTTTGTTCTTTCTTAGCTCGAGCCCAGTTACCAAGAACTCACCAAATGCAGACTCCGACAGTCTACTAAAGCTGTCAGCTGCTGCAGGTTGATCTCCGTTGAATTCAAAACCTCCTGGATCCGAGTAAGATATTCCTGCAAGCAACAAGCTAGTGATTACTGCAAGGGAATGCTTAGCAGGAGCTGATCCTGGGTTCTGTAAAAGGTTGAGGGAAGCCACAAAGAACAGGGAGAGCAAACTTGAGGAGAGTTACCTTGGAGGTGGGGTGTTCTCTGCTCGCTGACCTCATGAGTTCCAACACATCATCCTGCATTTCTACCAGAGCCTTGTGACTTCCTGACAGCTTCTGCTCAACACAAAACACGCAACGTTTCAGCAGTTCAGGCCACATGGACCAACAGATCTCCTGGGAAAAGACTGAAATCCTATTTCCCAAATATCGAAGCATCATCTGTATGAATGGTACAAGTTAAAGATCTCCCAACTGACATGAGTGCAGCTGAAATAGGGTTAAGTTTGACTTTTAGCAAACTGGAAGAAGTACAGACAGAGAGAAGAGGAGAAGGGAAGAACCAAAAAGAAAAAAAAAAACAACCCAACACAAACCCACAAAAAAAGAACAAAATACGTACACAAAAAATGTACACACAGCTGGGGCTGGCTGTAGGACAGAAGGGAAGGAGAAAGAAAAGACACAAAGCACTCAAGTTCTCACCACAGAACACAGCTAGATTTTTTTACTAAATCTGATGCATGAGAAAGATATAATGTTAACAGCAGAAGTTGTTTGTATTAGGGTGCAGCCTTCACATCCCTTTAAAGCACCATGAGAATTTCACATGCAATAGCATGTCAGCGAGTACACGGAGCAACCAGAAATGCAACAGATGGCAGAGGTGCATCAAACCACAGCCTGAAGTGTTCTTACCCCACCCTTTAAAACAGAGGAAGACAAGATTTAAAAAAAATCCTAAATATAAATGGTGAAGCAGCTGGTGTCTGCCAAATGGTGGGTGGTGTGGGCCCGTTCTGGCCTCTGATGAATACGACAAAGTTTGGAATGGGCCCAGGTGCTGTTCTTCTGCCCCCACACAAAAGAATAATGACTCACATTTATACTTCAGGATAAATCCCTTGGATGTTCAAAGGTTTGTAAGAGGCATCTGTGAAAAACACTCCTTCACCCACAGAAGCGACAGCATTTTGGGAGTGGAGTGTTACCACTGTTTAACCCAAAAGAACCTTCAAGAAGAGAGTCAAAGCAGGAATTACAGCGTTTCCCAACCTGGCGTTAATTGTGGTGCTGTCTCCACGTTGCTGCTCTTTAGACAAGCGCCTTGTAAACAAAGGTACCACAAACAAAGCCATGGCTCTCACCACATTACACACAGGCCCTTCCAAGGGGGCGTCCTGGACCTGAAGCTGTGCAGGTAGTGATAAAGTTGGAAAAAAACTCCTCACTAACTCACAGTGCCACCTCCTGCACAGCTGGGAGGCAGCTGCCAAAGCTTCACCAACAGCCAGAGCGCTCCCTAAAGCAAACACCCTGTAACTGGCTGCATGCTGGCACCAAGAGCACTTAACCTACACCCTGCAGGATGAGGAGACCCAGGGCTGGAAGGAGGTAGGGTGCTCACACTCACCTGCTGGAAAGGGTTGGGGTATCCAGCGCTACAGGTCATGTAATAGCGGAGAGTCTCTGTGAAGACACAAGACAAGAAAGTCAGGCCAGATACATCGTTCCAGCTTTGCAGTATTTTTGTATTTATTTTAAACCAGTGAAAGGCAATGGGTCTGCTCCACTTAAAGTTAGATGAAGCACGGAAAAAGTTTTATTCAGAAGTTGGCGCTATCCACCACATAAACCTAAGACAAGACATCAGTCTAGGACAAATCCAACTACGGTACAGTGAAGACATTCTCACAAACTTCCAGATAAGACTGTTACTGTGCTCTGCTAACAGCATCATTTGTTTCCAGGCTTGAGGACACAGCTGTGTTCCTCTTCATTCAAACCAGCCTAGTGCCCTCATGAGCCCTCTACAACAGTACATCAACTGCCAGCACACACAAATTACAAATACCAGGCTTTCCCCTGCCATCCTCAATAATGTTATCAAGGAAGGGAGCTCTGAAAGACTTGATCATCCAAATACCTCTATATTACTCCTCAAACATTTACAGTTCCTCTTCAGATGAACATGAGCGTGCCAGCTCAGCAAAATCAAGGGTGATGTTGGCGTGGTAAAGACTACAAAAGCCCTAAAACACACAAACCCTCTGCGTTCCCCCTCCACCAGCATCTTTTCCTCTATTCTTTCTAATCTTCTGTCTGTGACTTTCAGTAATGCATATTCCAGGCTGCACAGCTATTCTGGTGAGTCCCAACCCAGAAATCAGTAAAAGGCACAACCAGAAGCAAGCGGAGCTGTGAAGGAAGCAGACCTGACTGTATCCTGACTTCCCATAAATATTGAATGCACCTTTCGGCAAGGCGGCACGCTGGAGACCGAGTGCTACAACACAGCCTGTCAGCCCCTGAGTGCTGCCAATGCAACCTGACAGCTGTTATTTATAATTCATTAGCCTGCTCTGGGGCAGCTCCTGCCAGCTGCTCCATCTCCCTCCCACCGACTCTTTCTCTGGGACAACTTACATCTCCCCAGCCGAGCCTCTAAACAGCAATTAGCAAATTCTGGGCAGACAGGAGGGCAGCAAGAACTGCTTTGTGCCTCACTTTGGGCAGACCACAGACCTGTCCACAGGTCCTGAGCCAAGGAAAGCGCTGCTCCTCTCCGGCTCGTAAATCACGTTCAGTGGCTGTGTGAAAATGGATTAAAACACACCTGCACTGAGAGAACAGCACAGCAACAGCAACCCACAGCATCACCACATGGTGACCCAAAGGAGCTGTGATCTTGTCACCTATTTATTTTAAACCAACAAACCACTAAAAGTTTCTCTTAAGCGCCCACAGTGGTATCAAGTTTACATCACCTTTATTAAGTGCAATAAGTTGCATGACATACTGCTAATGCAGAGCTCTAGAAATGTTTCTTGAGGGCCTTCTGGATCGTCCCTGGTGGGCAGATTAGAGATGAGAGCTCCTGATATCATAGTTCACAGCTTGTAAGCCCAGGATAAAGGCTGCTGGTTACAAGTGAAGCAAAAAGCAGTACAGTGAAATAAGTGCTTGTCTTGCTTCACCCTGGAAGGCAGGATCAACAAGGATTCACTGTGGTAGCACTGGCTTTGCTGCTGACAAGTGTGACACTCTACATAAAACACGCTTCCCAAAATGGCACAGCCATCAGGAGCAGCTTTCCCCTGCACTGAACCCGAGCTGTGGTGCTTTAAATCCATGGCTACAACAGGCAGTGAAGCTGCCTTCGGGTGATCCTGTACTGCAAAGCCTGGAAATTAAGAGGACCATGTCCTCTGCCTCCATGCCACCAGGAAAACAGGAAGGAGCAGGAGGCACCTCCACCTGTTTTAAACCTGGTGGAGGCTATCCTGTGCATCACCAAATCTCATATTTCTGACCAGAAAACAGCTACACTAATCCATCATTTGTACTTTGCTAACAGCTCCAGGCAATCTCTTTCCATAATTATCTTTCTGATGCATTTTCCTCTCAAGGAAAATTCCTAAAGGTTGATCTGATTTTTGAAGCTGGCCTTTAGGCAATCTAGCTCATAGCAGAAGGGTTAGGCAGGGTCACATCTGCAGCTGCCCATGCCTGCTGTTGCTAGCAGCAATCCTCCTGACTCACTCTTGGTGCACAGGCATTGTGGGAGCAGAAGGCAAGGAAGGGAACTACCTAAAATGCTTTATTTTTGCAAAGTCTGTTTTTCCTAGAAAGGAAAGTAGAGCTTCCTACTAAAGACAGCTTCAGCTGCTAGAACTACTTACTGCTTCTGCAACCATGGAGACTTACTACTCACTTCAAAGCCCAGCCAAAATGCAAAAATGGCATTATGCACCTGCCAAAAGGCAGTGAGGTCTGTAGAGAGCAATCAGAAAAAAAGATCCCAGTTCCAAAAAAAATCCTCACACCTAGAACAGCTTTTCCCAGCTCTTCTCCATCTCTAATTGAGCATTCTCTTAGCAGTGGCTCATTTTACCTGTACACCCAGATGAAGCTGTCTCTGTGGGTTCAATCATCAGAGAAAGCACCTGTGGTGTCAAAGGAAGGCAGCTCTTTTGGCCGGAGTTTCTTGTCCAGGTAACGTGTTCTCCACCAGGAGTTTTGTTTCCCCAAGGCACCAGTCAGACAGCAAAGGGAGGTATCTGCATAACATTTAATTTCTCTGACACATCCTACTCTCGTATTGGTGCAAGCAAAGAGCTTGTAACTGTCCCACATGCCCTCCACTCAAAGCTTTCTAATCAGGAGCCCAGCAACACCAGGCAGGAAAACAGCTTCTCAATGCCAACGTCAGCTCAGCAGGATTCTCAAGAGCACTCTTTCCTGCAGTGTACTCTGAGCTCAGGTAATAACTGTGCAGACACCAATGCCCCACCTGAGGTTTTGTCCTGATCTTACTTCTAGAGAGGAAACAGAGGTGGTGATGGTGTCAGTCCTTCGGTGGATTCTGGACTTCTGAGATGAGATTGCATCAGTGGGAGGCCAATTAGGAGGCTGGGCATAACAAGAACCCTCCCTGCTCATATCTGAGCAGCTCAGCCTCAGCATCCAGCCTGACCAGCTCGGCTGGACTGCAGCTAAAAGGTTCCATTATCCATCCCCTGAGGTTCACAGCTCCCTCAGATGAAGAGAGTGGCTGTTCACCGTGCAGATTTCTGGTAAGAGAATCTGGAGAAAGGTCTTCCTGTTGTTTAGACAGATTGTGCCTTTTTATTTAATTTTATGCAACAAGTCATCTGATAATAACATAATATCAGTGAAAAAGAATGGAAGTAGAAGATGGCCTCCTGCTTTGAAAATAAACATCTTGGCTGCACCAAGTCTTTTTACTAGCAGCAGGAGCTGATTATACAGCCAGTGTTCAACTCCATTGGCTTTATCTCAGTTAATGAATACAGGGTGAGTTAGGCACATACATCAGCCTCTTCTGCAAAATTATTTAAGTATTTCCTTCTCCCAAAAACCTGCATTAAAGTTCTTTGCCTCCCTTTTCTCCTCTCATCATTTTTTTAACACAGCACATTTTATCTGCAAAACAAGAACATCTCCTCTCTAGCTAAAAACATGACAGTAATAACGCACTTACTCAGATTATTCTCAGCTCCATTAATTCCATTTAGATTTGAAAACAGCAATTAATACATAAACAGGAATATTAACATACTAGTTGCCCAGTATTCAACTCAGTTATTTTTCCGTGAAAACTAAAACCACCACCAGCAAAAACACATTGCAAATATCAATGACTCAGTCCCAGTCTGAATGTCAGAGCACAGAGAATCTTACAATACATTGTATGCAACAACAGCAACTAAAAATGGTGATTAAAGAGAAAAATTGACCCAGCACTACCAAGCTCCTTAGGATTCCTCATTGGTTCTTACATCCTTAAAATTAGATGGCAGCACCCAGCCCAGCGTGCCAGACCCCAGCACTGGCCAGAAGCAGATACCTCAGCAAGACTCTCAGCCCAGCTTCAGCTGAAGTGATTCTCACAGCAAATGTGATTCCTACATCTGTGATAACTCCCCATGGATTCTTCTTCCATGATCTACCTGAGCCCCTCCAGCCACTCACACTCTCTTTTAGTGTGCTAATGTTGGAGAACATCATCCAAAAAGCAGAGACAGCAAACCAGAGTATAAAGCACTAGAACCAGGGGCTTTCAAACAGGGCCTCTTCCTCTGAGAGGGCAGCATCAACGCTGGCTCCCAGCTCACCATCCCTGTCTCCTGGAGCTCATCACTCTTGTACATATGGCTCAGCTGATCACAAAGCAGCTGCTACAATTTGCAGCCAAGGGATACTAACACTTATTCCAGACTTTTAAAGAGGTTTTATGGGGATTAAAGTGTAATTGCCACACTGCAGTCCTCATGTCATCATTTTTCTTCCTGCTCAGATGCACAGGAAGATCTCAACATTGGCGACCAAGAGCTATTTCCTAACTTCCTGATCCTAAGCTATGACACAGCAGTGAAACCCACATGGGAGGACAGAAGATTCAACCATCTCCCAACCAGCCTGGTGCGATGGCAGACTCGGAAGTTGGACAGATTTCCTTCTGGAGAAAGGAAAAGGTGCTCACCAACACTCCAGGGTGCCTGGCAGCAGGAGCTGACACACTCAGCGCCCGTGGAGGGGCCACCCTTCCGACCCAGGCCTGTGGCAGCACCTGCTCTTCCTCCTCTTCACCGCTTCCCTTCGACCCATTCACTGTTATTTATGGAGCTTTAACAACTGTTCTGTGGTGGTGCTGCAGGAGCAGAGCCTGTTTTCCGCCGGTGGAGCCAACTGTCCCTGCTGGGGAATGCGGGAGGAGGGACGGACTGTCGGCCCTGCACTCCCTGTTAGCCTCCAAATGAACGATACTGATCAGTGGGAAACCACAGGAGCCCAGCAGACAGGGACAACTGAAATGGAGAAGTAGCACAAAGGGGCCTTTCTTTAGTTTCCCAGGGTCAATCTAATTGTCACCAAACACGCTCCAGAGCTAATCTGGGTTACCAAATTATCACAGCACACAGCTGGCGTTAGCATCAGATATTTCCCCTCGGCCTCACTGACCCACTTGCCTCCCTGAAGAGCCAGGAAACCAGTTTGGCACCTGAAGCCACATCTTTGTCACCTTCACGGCCAAGAGCAGATTTTCATCTTATGCTAAACACTCATTCTCTTCCCTCACTACATTTCTTTGTTGCAAAGAGCTGTCTGTCTCTATCATCTCCTTCCCAGGAAATCAATAAATAAGGCTTTCCAAAAATAAGATGAAGGGTTGCAATATCAACCTGTACATATTCTTTTACACTACATCCTGCCTCCAGACATTTATGTTTTTTGTTGTTTCCAATCCCTGCATCCTCAGCCATAGCTACATACCTAATTTCCTACCAGTTGCACAGCGAGAGACAGCATTTGGTTAAGCACACACATTCTGCACACAGAGCAAAGGTTCTCTGGTTCCACCAGATAAGAATCAGAAAAAACACAAGTCATTCCTTTCACAAATCAGTATCATTGCCTATTTGTGTTTTACCATACACAGAACTACATAAAGGAACAATTGGAAGAGAGATGGCAGGAAAAAAAAAGTTAACTTTTAAGCAGCAAACTCAGTCCTAAAAATACTTTTCCTTTTCAGCACTTATTGTACCTCTGCTGGCAGGCACCCAATCACCTTTTCGTTAAGCCGTGGTTCTGAATGCCATCTTTGCCCCACTGAGGTTCAAACTGGAGGCACCTCTCACCTCACCAACCACTTCAGTCTAAATTAGGAGCACCAAACCCCAAATATATCAGTGCTTCAGCTGGATGCCACTGTGATGCAGGCACATGCTTTAAGTGGAACACGATACACAAAGCAGTCAAAATACTGCATTTATAATGGAAAGGGAAATTCATAATTCTTTGTGGCAGCTTTCATTCACTTACCCTTCAAAGAGGCTACTATTTACAGCCACCATTAAGAGAAAAAAATTATATATAAAACTGTTGATAACAGATATAAAAATAAGTATTCTACATTCAGGAATACGGACCCAAGAGCAAGTTTTAAAAATGACAACTCAAACTGCACACTGCTACTGCCACAGTTTTGTCACTCCAAGAAGAGAACAAGACTCAAGAGTGCTACATTTAAAGCAAAATAATCCAGGGACTTCTGTTATTCCATCTTATCAGTTATTTCCACCTAAGGGTCAAGGCAGGAGACAGGTTCTGAAGGTGGTTCTGATGCTTAGAACCTTTAGATCAGAATGCTGTTTTTCCAGAGCTCCACAAATTTTGTTTCCCACTGTACGCCATCTCCTCTGTTTCAAACACAGCCTAAAATTCTCCATCACTGCCATGCTCCTGTGTGACAGCTGGAGCTGCAGAACCCTGTGCCAAAGCCAGTCCCAGCACTCACCAGCACTGAGCACTGCATTCTCTTCAACCACTTTGGAGACGTAGGCATCAGGGTTGATACAGAAGTCACTGGAGCCCTGGACAGATGGAAGACAAAAGGCAAGAGGAATATCAAAGCACACCAGCATCAAAGAGCAGTTGAGCCAGGTTAGCATCAAGGAACCTTCTATTCTAAGGGTGTTTCAGATGCTGGAGGTCTCTCATCACCATCCCCACCAGCGCTGCTTTACACAACCACAGCAGTGCTGGAGTACGAGCTCCCGCACTGCACCACAGAGAAGGAGCAGCTCTGGACTTTTCCTAGATGGAAATTGCTAGGACAGTTACTTTGGATCAGGATATGCTATAAAACAGGCACAGCACAACATTAATCTGGTGTCTGCTAAACCTGCAGCAAAGGCTGAATGGGATTTGGATGTGAGCCACTTACCACAGCGACAGCCAGCTCCAGGCCCAGGGATCCCCAGCTGACAATCAGGGCAAACACCCCAAGCAAGCACACCCTGTGGGAGACAGACAGATGGCAGATGTAGCAGCTCTGGTTTCAAGCAGTTCCTTTCACAAGATGTATTATTTGGAGTCCAAAGCAATTACCAAACCCAAGAAATTGTCAACCACTGACTGTATCTTCAGATAAACAATCCTATTTTAAATGTCATGGACAGCAGCAACCAGAGGAGTTCATGTCCGGCTGTTAGTTACCACATTACCTGCCCTGGAACTACAGGGGAAGGGAGAAGTAGGGAAGCAAAGTATTTTCCTGCTTCTAGCAGGGAAACCAAAGGCACAAAGACACAGAGGTGGCTGTAGGGGAGGCAGATTGGCAGGAGGTTGACTACAGTCCCATCATTTTCACTGTTCCTATTCTGGACTTCATTTTCCAGGTCCAAAGATACTGAAAGAAAAATATGCTAAATAAAGAAAACCCCACAAAACCATACTGATCCAAAATTGGAGAAATCTCTGCTGTGTCTACAATAAATGAGGTTGTTGGGTGTAAGCACTATATGGCTACAGATGGTGGGAGGGAACACAGCCCCTGTTAGGACACCTTGGTTCCGAGCTGGTGCACCTGAACAGCACCCAAGCATCCCACGTAGCTCCGGGAGGGAGACAGCCACCTGCAGGCAAACAGCTTGGAACAGCAGTTCAGGTGCCCACCACTGCCGTGTGAGTCCATCTCTGCACAGATTCAAAGTTCTGTTCTGACAGCTGGACCTCGTTACTGACACAAACAGTGGGATATGTCTGCTGTCAAGGGATGACAGAGCAGTGCTCTCAGTGACATTCAGGAGCACACACTCGTGGAAAAGGCTTTTGCACTTCCCCAACCAGCACATTAGCTCTTCACCCTTGCTGTCAGTATGAGTGGTAGAGATATTTAGGCTATAGAGCTCCTCAACTCCCTCAGGTACAGGGCTGCAGACTAATAAGCAGTTTCATTTTATCTGTTTCTATCTTCAAAGTAAAGAAACACTGGCTTGCTCTCTTAGGGATGCTTTTTCCCCTCAAGCTTTGAAACATAAGTAGATCCCTTCCCACCCACACCCTGAACAATATAAAAACCTGTTCGTAACCAAGACATTCTTTATTCAAACCTAGTACAAGCATCTATGTGAGGAAGGGACATATCTTTTTTCTGCTACATTTGTCTCACTGAATACTAGAGCTTTAAAAAAATAACCCTATGGGTCTCCATTAAAAAAAAACCAACCTTATCCCTCAGTTTACCAACTTATTTTAATTCCAAATAATCCCTATTCTGTGAATGGATCTATGCCTCATCTTGCAGAAGTAAGGGAGTTTCACCAGACTGACATCTGCGCTGCACTTTGAAATGAGACACTAAAGACTTTATCATGCCTTTTCCAAATGGATGCAAAAATTATCAGCCATGGATCATCAAGGTTCTGTGGGTTTATGACATAAGGACAACACAGCTTGGTGCCTCCAGCTGAGCATGTTAATCAATAAGACACATTTGTTGTTTTACTTTAAATGAAGATGACTGGGTCAGCAACTGATTGCTTGGCTAAAAGATCTAAAACTGGCATTTCACCATCTTGCCTGGCTGTGATACACTTGTTTCTTTATGCCATGTGCTCCCTTTAGGGAATGCCTTAATATGAACTTCTGGCTAACGGGGAATGAGATTCTAATTTAAACCCTGAGCTTGCCATCTGTGCATACACTTGGACTTTTGTCTGTATAACCTGCCAGGTATGAAATCATCTGGTAAATAATAAATCTGAATACACATTCCAATTATTAATGGCACCACCACGAACCAGGATAAACCCTTGGCCATGTCAGTTATCAAACTGTCACTATGTTTATGACACCAGGATCTTTGCCAAATATGCCAAGCTACAAGATAGGGAGAGGAAGAGTTTTTTCTTCCTGTAATGGGGCATTTTCAGTGCTTTTGAGAAACAGACAGGCACTAACATTGCACTACCGTGGCAACAAGACTCCTTCTCATAACTGTGCAAACCATTGCTTGTTCTCAGTTTAACGTTTCCTCAGGTGTGACAGCCCCAGGTAACAAGAGCAGATAGTGACACAGAAGGCAGTGCTGCCGGGTTGTGTAGACACATGCAATGCTTATCATCAATTAACAAGTGCCTTCCCAACCGCAGAAGATTAAGGGGAGATTTTTAAAGCCTGTAATTTTAAGGAAGGATGTTGGCATTATTATCTCCCAGCAAATGGAGGCTTCCAATGCCACCCAGTGGAAAGCAGACTGCCTGGATGAGTTCCTCACCTCTGATGAGAAGGCAATGAACACCAGTAGCACAGTGTTTTATAGCTCAAGGGCCTTCCTGTGAACATCTCTTGTATGAAGCCCTAACTATTTCCACAGAGCTACACTCTGCAATGTCTCTCTACTCCGAGGCAAATTTAAGACATTTGGTTTCAGATGTCCTTGATACCAGTTGACAAGAGGCAGAGGCTCCCACGAGCAGGCACTTGCTTTCAGCTGACTTTCCTTATGCCCTGTCCCCGGGTCAGGACTTACCCCATAAGAATGGCTCTGGAGTTTCTAATGAGCCCGAAGAGCACCAGCAAACATATCAGGACATTAAACAGGAGCAGGCCCAGGTATCCCAGCCACCTGCAGCAAACAAAAACACGGTCTGCAAAGGAAAACTGGTGTGTGAAGAGCACAGATCAAGGACATGTTGTGACTTATGGGGAAAACACAGCCCTTCTCTTCTCCAAAACCACCTCCAAAGATTAATCTTCAGAAAGCTCTGGGTATTTTTGGGATTGGCAGTTGAGGTAGGTCAAAGCATTTACACAACACACTCAGCACAAACAGTTGTTGAGAAATGAGACTGCTAGTGTTTTCTAGTGTGAAGTTATATGCCCTGGTCATCATCAGAGGAAGAAAAGGCATTGCAGCTTCTTGAACTTCCTAGATATTTGTTAGGAAATGCCTCAGTTATTTGTTCCACATGCTTGGATAGAGATTTTCTTTCGTGGAATACAACCGATGCAATATCTTATTAAATAGGTTTAATGAAAAGGAATGTTAGGCTGTGGTGGTAACTTACAGACCCAGTGCCATTTTCTTCTCTATTTAATGTGTTCTTTATGCACTTATTAGGACACAGCAGTAACTATATCTGGGGCTGGTTTTCCCCCAGTGCTAGAACACGAACTACAGATTTCGTATGTTGAGAATAAGTTTCTCATCAGCTGGTAATAAAGACACCTAAGGAAAAAAAGCTATGCATTTTGATTTAAACTGAATGCAGTCTTGCTGTAAGAAACAAATCAGCTGTGTGGGCCAAGAGCACCTGCAGCAATATACAGAGCCTTGGCTCAGCCACCCAGAACATGCACATAATTTTTGCAAAACAGGCCAAAGCAGATGCTACAACCACTACAGCACAGCATGCTACACACCTGTACCAGTCATAGAGGTCAATCTGAATTGCCAGCTCCTCCAGAGACAGCTCGTCATTCTTCCAAAAGGGGATCTCAGTTGTTTGCCTGACCAGATCATCCAAGAGACTTTGCAGTTTCTGGACAACATGCAGGTAGTCTGTCTGCTTCTTGAACATCTCCTCCAGGACGAGCAAGTTTGGTTCCACTGTTTGGTTCAGGGCCACTGCAGTGTCCAGTACCTATAGTATGGGAAAGAAAAAGGGACACAAACAAATTTAAAAAAAATAATTAAAGTACAGGAAGCCAAGGAAGTAAAAGGGAATTCATTCTTACTAGAAAGCCATGGACAGCTTCCAGATTACCAGTCCTCTGTCTTAAGAGGCTCAGACTGCTTACCCTTGAAAAGCAACTTAAAAGCATCTGTAAGGGAGATTGTTTGCAAGCAGTCCAATGATGGCACCTCAGCTGAGCCGTAACACATGTGCACACATTCTGCAGCCATCAGGGTTGCAGTTTGATACCATGAAATCAGAGATAGCACAGAAACAACCAATGCTACTAAAATGCTACATTTTACTAAGATTTGTCTGCTTTGGCCTGCCTCCTCTTCCGGGTGTGGAAGAGAGAGCTGATCACAAGCTGTTTTTAAACCCAGAAAAGAGAAGACTTCACTTAACAAGCCGCGTTCGCTTCGTTATTTTTAGAAGCGCGGAAGAAATCACCCCGCCACTAAAACGGAAATTTTAGCACATCTCCAAGCCCAGACATGAAGAGAAAACAGGAAGAGACACAGGCACAGCCGGATTCAGGAGGAGAGGTGCTGAGTGAGGCTGCTCGTTGCCACGGGCCCCGTTTGCGCGGCGCTCACCCGGTCCTGGACGCCGGCCACGGTGCGGTTGGCGTGGCGCAGCGAGTACGTCAGCCGGTGGATGCCGTCGCTGGTCTCCCCGTTCCCGTAGAAGCCCACAGCAATTCCAGCACTGCAGAGAAAGAAAGGCAACAAAGGGCAGAGGTAAAGCTAAAAGGCAAGTGCGTAACACAGGGCTGATGGCTACGGTGCACTGCGTAGTCACACCGGCACTTTCCACTAAAAGGGAAGCCGCTCCCTCCCTAAGGGACATCCTGCTCCTCAGCAACCACTGGAAAAATACACCTGTAAACATTCACAGCCACCCGTTCTCCATACAGCATCCACACGGCGAACAGCAGGACGCAACACGCGTGTTTCGTTTATGGTAAAATAATGAAAATCTGTTAGAGAACTGTTTGGGAGCTCAGGTGCAGCCACGGACAACCAGAAATCCAGCCAGGCAGCTCTCCAGTAGTTCCTGAGAGAGCTGCCATTGCTGTGCCAGGAGACACGTGCCTTGTCTGGATGTGAAATACAGATTATTTTGTTACATTTTTTTAAAGCGGGACACAGAGAGCTTGCTTTGACTGCTTGCCCATGGTGGTGGTTCCTCCAGATACATTTTCCATGCCCTCTTCTCTACCCTGTGAAATATCTACGAACATTGTCTTGATTTATCTTCCCATTAGAAACATTTGTGTCACACTGATTTAGACTACTGGGAAGGGAGGCTTAATAACTTACTGGGACAAAAGGCTTATTTATTTCTAAAGCAAGTGAATTTCAAGCTTGCAGACACAATTCAACTCCAGCTGCTTAGGAAATTACCACCTATCAGCTGATTTTCCATAACTGTCCACACATATCAGTCTGCCCCAATTATGAAGTAAACCATATTAGCTTAAGCCTCACTTAAAGGAGGAAGATCCTGTAAATGAGTTGCAACCAGAGGATTATCTCATGCAAGTCAGCAATACCTCCTCTATTAAGAGATCACTGCAGGAACTCACAGTTCCTCTTCCCAAGCCCATATTTCCTAATAATAGAGGAGGAAAGAACTTGTGAAGGGATCACGCAACTAAACTCGGGGCAAACAAACGTTACCAAGACACAGCTTTTCTGTTCTCATGTTATATTTAGCTTGAGAGCACTCAGGATCTTTTCTAGGAAGGTTCTCAAGACATCAAGGTTGTGTTTGTGGCAGTGCAAAGGAAGGTGGTGGTGATGATCCTGTTGTAAATCTAAACTTATTCTGGATGAAACATTTAGTTCCCTCACAATAACTTTGTGTGCTGTTCCTGCTCTCGCTCCTCTCCTGCAGGAAGACACATCCAGTCCTCTTTTCCTGGGCTCTGCTTCCAAAGAGTGAGCAGAACAATGTAGTTCACCTGGTCATATTTCTCCTCGTACGCGACAAGAAACAGAAGCAAAGATCATGAACTGGAAGCAGATCCACTAGAAAAATCTGTGTCAGCCTCATGCTTTTTCCAGCAATTGAATCTCCATAAATTATAGAGAGCTTGGCCCATAAAAACCTCAGCTGAGGAGTCTTCTAGGGACAAGAGGCAGCCTTCTTACACAGAAAGAGAGGCAGTAGCTAGGTAACTAAATATTTAGCATTAATACAAAAAATGAGCCTCTTTCTCCAGGAACACCATTCCTCAAACATTTTCCTAATGCATATTATGCTGATAACTAAAGAGAGAAAAGCCCTCTGCATTCCTCCCTGGTTGCAGCTATTATCAGAGCTTGATAACACATGCCTGGGGTGCACGGGGGTGGAGGGGATAAAAAAGACACACTCCCCTCTCCCCCTGAAGCAGAGAGATTACAGATGCAGAGCTATGCCCAGGAAAAGGCAACTCAGCATCCCGTCACAGAAATTGCAAAACCACGGCTTGAATTTCTCCTTGTCTTATCAGAGCAAAGAAATTCACACAGATCCCTTCAGCCTCCTGAGCTGCCAAAAACATTAACAGTTGTTTCTACCATAGGCATCAAATAAATTCCAGAACATTCTTGACATTGAATAGGCAGACCTGACCCCTTTAATTAGCGAGCAATTTCTATTCAGCCTTTTACAGCTACTAGAAGCCTATTCTTTCAGCAAAGACTTGGTAAGTGCCCAAAATCTGCTGCTTGGCTCTCAGTATTCCCAGCACAGTGGCAGTGTTTTGGTGGGAAAGACTCAGAAACAGCTCTCTGAAGTAGCAGCAGGTACCTTGTCCTTGGGGATGCTGCACAGAGAGGTACACCAGCCAGTTTACTCACAGGTACCAGCTATGAAGTGCTGGCAATACAAGCAAGCGACTTTAAACTCGTTGCCCTGTTGGAGGCAGATTTGCCCCAGCAGTTTTCCATAGGCTTCCCCTCCTGCCCAGTACAAACCACAGCTCCCACTGCCCCGACCCTCCAGGCACAGCCACTACTCCTGAAAGAAACCACTACAGCACAAAAATTGGGATAAAAGCCTTTTAATCTGAGTAATAAACTCCCCTAGACGTGAGACTCACACATTCACTGCAAATTACACATAAAGTGCTAATTATTCCATTCCTGCCCAGCAAAAGCCAGCTCTGCACTCACACCCTGTGCTAGCAAGGGCCACTTACACAGCCAGTCCTTCCCCTAGGAGCAAGCCATGCAGTTTTGGGCACTTCCCCTTTCTCTCAGGATAGAGAGGGAAGGAACCCATCCCACCAGCCCGGGCTGGGGGCAGCTGTGCCTGAGGAGGAGGCAGAGCTGAAGGGCAGGCAGGGGGGAACTGCTGCTGCTTAGCTTTGTTTGCATCTGGCTTCATCTAAATCCAACAGTTGTTTCAAATCCCTGCCCACACACACTGATATGAGTTGCTATTGTTTAAAGCAGATTTAAGGATTTACACTAGTTTTTAACTACCTTTTATATGATTAAAGGGAAACAGAGGGGCTCCTTCTATTTAACAGCATTCTTTTAAAATAAAAATAGATCAACTCATCTTAACCCAACAGCATAAGTCCTTGAGGTCATGATAAATCACAAGGCTTCTTGCACGAACCCCGGAAGGCACAGCAGCCTAAGATACAGCAGATCCATCTCCCAGTACACGATGACAAAATCATCACCCAATGGATGTATTTCTGTCACACAGCCTGGATACAAGAACAGCATTCCTGGATGACACAGCTCTTTTCTACCCTAGCACCCTCTGGAAGAGACTCTAACACATTTTCAATACTTCTATAGGAAAGTCATCTCTATTTCTGCCAGTCTTGCTTCTATTGCACTCTCCTCCAGGTGCACACATCCCTCTCTCCTCCCAAATCCATACTGTGCCATCCTCAATTCCTCCTCCCAAACCTACCTTTGTCACCCTCCTGTCACTTCTACCACCATCGCCACCTCTCCTCTGCTTTCCCTCTCACTCATATTCCTGAATAAAATCTTTAAAATCAATCTATCAAGGTCTTACAGGCCATCTAAAGTTGTTCCTGCTGTTCAACACTGCACCTAAAAAGCCACTTGGCTACTCAACAATTCTGGTAAGTTTTAGGAAACCCACTTAAGTCAAGAAAACATTGCACTTTGAGCTTAAAGCTACCACCACCAGTGCACACCCACCGGCACACATAGGACGCAGTACACGATCAGCTTTTTGAAGAGTTACACGAGTGAGATGGAAAAGGAGCACGCCAGGATTTCTGTCTTTTCCTACAGATACAACAGCGTGATTTAAACTCGTGCAGGTCGTACACACACTTCGGTATCACTTTCCAGCAAGACTCAAGTAATTCAAGTCTGGAGAGCAACTTTCCCATTGTTTGTATGCAAGAATCACACAGGCTTTGAACACCTAGATAAAAAACCAGAAAAGACCAACCAAGTGTAATTCTGAGTTTGCTTGCAATATGACCTGCAAAAAACCAAAAAAAGTTCTCTGCATTTACACATGATGAACATCAGAGCATTAATCTGACACAGAGAGGATATATGTGCCTTCTGGTGATGAGATCCTCCTGCTGTAATAGCCACACACACACTGTGACCCTCTGGGTACCCAGGCACCAGTCTGGAAAGATGAGCACTAGCCATTCACATCACATCCTTAGAAATGAATAATCTAACTACACCAAGTCATCTTTAATTACAGGAACTTCATAAGAAGAGCCCTTTTTAGACTTCAAGTTCTCGGGAGGAATGTTAATTTGTCTGTCTAATTACCACCTTGCACTTTCGCACCAGGGGAAAGTGCTATTACTGGCACTTGATAAAACAAGTTTTTACCATTTATTTGCACCCATTTCTCCCTGATACCCTCTCCACAAATCTTTCTCCCCACCTTCGGAGCTGAGGTCCCTTCTGGGAGAATTAGGGTCACCTAACCAGTGGGTGAGGTGGTTTATAAGACAACTCCCCATACACAGAAACCAATCAAAATTGGTAAGGACCAGAACTGAAGTAAGTATTCAGGGAACAATCCAGGCTAAGCATTCCTGCAGCTTTGTGGCTAGAGCAACTGGGAAGACTCATTAGAGACATTTTGTGGGAGAGCTCCTGTTAACCAGTTAAGCCTCTGCTGGCTCAGCATTCTCCCTGTTGTGAGTCATTAGTGAACAGCGATGCCGAGCACACAGCAGGACTCACAGCACAGACAGCCCCCTGGGCCTGAGGGAACCCAGAGAAGCATGTTCTAGGCACAGCTGGACTTAGCCAGAGTTAACCAGTTCTCAGCTAGGAAGACAATAGTCCCCTTCCAAGTACTCGGACAGACCAGTCCTGCTGCTTGCTGGAACCTCTCGCTGCTTCAGCACCCAAACAGTGCCACAGAACTGCCTCCCAGGTCAGGCTCCTGCCAGGCAGAGGGTCACAACAGGTCTTCTCTTATGTGTGACACACAGTTGGGATAGGATAGGATATATCCAGTGGGCTAATCCTTAATCTGTGCCAGCAGGAAGTCCTAGGTAGATTCCAACAGCTGGAGTCAGCTTGTCAGGAGCTGTATCTGCATCCCCAGGCACAGACTGAGCACACAGTGCCGAGAGACACTGCTTTGAGGGCACTGTGGCATCCAGCTGCTGTAGAGAGGCCGAAAACCAACCTCAGCTCTGCAGGAGAGCAGCAGCACTTGGACAGCACCTTCTTCACCGTGATGGTACCAACCTCCTCTTGCTCAAGCATGCTGATTTCAGAGATAAAATTAATCACCTAATTAAAAAAGTCAAGAAAAATGATCATCCAATGTCACTGGAGATTCAGATAGAACCTTATGTTATGAACCTTAGTTTTACGGTTCTACATTTAATACTTGCAGAAACAAATTGTACACCAAGTATGAGAACCTTGTGGTTCAGGTTTTGGGGAAGCCTAAGCAGCTTTCCAGCTTGTGGATTTGACAGAGTCACATGAAGTTTACCAGAATTTATATGCTGCTCTTCCAATTTTAAATTATCTCACACACGCTCTGGAGAAGTGCAGAATACCTCCTTCTCACCCTTTCTACAATCAAAAACAAACACAGCTTCCACAGGCAGCGGCTGCCTCGGTCATATTTGCTGCATAACAATAGCTAACAAGGGCCTGTAGCAGCAGCACAACTATAAATAGCATCAGCCAGAGCTTCTGTAAGAAAGGGTTAGGACCACAGCTCTCTCAGTGGATTGGAATGGATGCAGCTGAAGCTCTTAAGATCACTAAAATAGAGGTGAATGGGGCTGAGATTTCTTCTTTGCAAGTTGTTCTGTGATTCGCCTTCCCACCCCAAGCACCTATTTTCAACCAGCAAAGCACGGAAGAGCTCCCTGCAACCACAGCAATACTGGCTGGTACACAAGGTCTCCTCCTCAGCCCTGAGCCCCTGCTTCTACAGGCAGATCCACCCCCAGCTGCTAAACTCACCACAGAATGTCTGCTCTGCACTGTTTGTTCCAACACTTGGAGGCTTTGCTGTTCTCTTCAGCGAGTGCCTCGAAAGAGCAAATACACAACTGCATCAGCAGCACAGCCTGGCTCCTGAGCAGCTGAGCCTGGCCTTCGAGGAGCACCTCACCTCCAGAGGGGTCACACACCACACCCACCGCCTATCAGCAGGCTAATGCAAAAAGTGAACCAGAAGGCACTGCCAGATACAGTCACCTCATTGCTCCCTCCTCTCTGACTAGGGGACTGCTCCCAGACCTGCCAGACCCGCAGAGGGGCAGCTGAGACCACCTGGAGTCTTGGGCAAGAGTAAATGATGCTTGGAATTGGAAAGAGGAGCAAATTGGAAAGTGCTCGATATACGGCACACATCCAGGGTTCTCATTCTGCCCAAGCCAAAACAAGATCAGCGGCTCCTTCCTCCCTTGCATGTCTGCAAACATGTCCCTGCTTTCAGATGCCTCATCATTCACTTTCTAGGAAATTATCTCCTTTTAAATTCTCCTGCACCCATTCTCCACTAATTACCGATTTTTTTCTTGTTTTTCAACAGTCCTTCTTTCCACCTCACCTCCGAAAGCTCCTATGGCTCAGTCATAACAGGAAACACTGCAGACCCTGGCACCATTATTAGCAGCCCTTGGAGATGGCACATTAGTGCAGATACCAAAATGCAGCACTGTCTTACAGAGGCTACAAAATCTGAACGTTCGCTCCAGACGAATACCAATCCTTTCAAACCCAAAAGAATCATCTGTGACTCTTTCTTCCTAATCTACTCTCCCACACGTAGTGATTCTATTTGGACACCAGGTTCTGAGAAATCTGCGTTTAGACCCGATAAATATTTCAGCTGTATCCATCCTGTTTAAGCGATAAGCTCCCAAGGACGGAGGGTCCTTGATTTATCACTCGAAAAGTATCAAAGAGCAGGACATTAGCTATTCCTTTTCACATTGCTCAAACCACCAGGCAGCTCTGCAAGCGGCGGAAAGGAAGGAAATACATCACAGACGTTTAAAAACATACACGCATCAAACGGAAAGAGGGATTGTTGCCGATATTCACAGAGTAGAGGCAGAGCATTTGATGTGCGAGGGTGCGAGTGAGGACGCACCGAAGGACGGTGTGCTGGGCCGTACCTGCACACGAGGGTGGCGATGATGACACACCAGGCCGTGCAGCAGCAGTCAGCGTTGAGGTGCTCCTCGCTCTTGCGGTGGCGGCAGCAAAGCCAGAACGAGTAGAACAGGAGGAAGAGCAGGTCCAGAGCCAGGCAGGAGAGAGCGATGCCACCCAGCAGCAGCAGGGCCTGCGGGGAACAGAGACGGGTGTCACATCTGGCCACGGCACAGGAGGCCAGCCAGGGCATGGGTGCTGGAGGGCTCCCCAAGGCATACCTTGAAAATAAGTCATTTTGTGGGTTTGGCACATTTTTTAAATGTAAACAGGTGATTTTTTCGTCTCGCTCCCCTCTCTCCATCCCACTCAATGGAACCACGTTCTGTACCTCAGCAGTAAATAACTGAGCCATTTTGTCTGTCCCAGTCTGCAAACAGCCTAAGTTAATCGGAGGGTTTCCTCTTTACTACTAATCACAGGTCAGCAAATTTATAGAACAAAAATAATAATAAAAAAATAGTTCAGCCAGCTGCCTCTATCTGTACAGTTTTTTAATCTTCATGAATAAATATGCAGGCTTATTCATTAGAAATCCAAGTGCATGAGTGGGTTTGAAAGGGGGTGGAATTTATTATACATGCATGAGATTGATTTTTAAAAAAAATAATCTCCATGCAATGCTTCTGTTCAAGGTAGACCTAGAATAAATGCTAAACCCCTCCATACACCATCCACATATATAGGTACAACAAACGTGGATGCTACAGACACACTTGAAGCAGTCACAAGCTGAGTTAGTGTGAATTATACCTATTTCTAGTCATATTCCTGGGAAGAAAGGAAAGTTGTAAGTGTTTAACTCCCTTCCAATTTATTTTTATTTGAAAAATCCTGCTTAAAATCCAAAAATGCAGACTAATTTTGTTAAATAAAATAAAGTAAAATTTCAAAAATTAAATCCATTCCAACACCATATCTAGCCACATTTTCACACCTGCATGAATCAAGCAAATGGATGCAATTTTATCCGTATGGTTTTTTTGATAAATCCTTGTTAGTGGTGCCAAATGCCAACTTACTAGAAATTATTTAAATATTTGGAAAGGGTCCAAGTCACTTGCCGCTGCCCCAATATTGGGAATGCAGACATAGATCTGTATCAGCTAACCCAGAACAAAGGTCTGGGTTTTCAAATCAGTATCTCTTTTCCTCCCCATGCAGAAAGTCCTTAAAGAACATTTGTATGCTTCCTCCTGATCGAAACAATAACTTCCTCCTGATCAAAAGGAATACAACAAAGAACGCTGAGATTAAAGTGAAGAACTTCCACAACTGGTGACTGTTTCTAACAGGGTCTTAGGAACTCGCTCTTTGTGGGCTTTTCTTTCCCCTCTTTCCCCCGCTCTGCTCCATAGGTACTCCCCGCTGAGTGATTATCCTGGCAAACAAGGCACACCAGGCCCTTTCCCAGCCAAGAAACGTCAGCCATACATAACGAGGTCCACACCAGTTAAACCCAAGTGCTGCACCACAGATACTCCACGTAGCCACTCGCTCTGGGCTTTCCCAGCCTTTAGAAGCCCTCCCCAAGCCCATCGAGCGCGCTGGGATGGTGGGGAGCTCACAGGTGCTGCTTTCCCAAACTAAAGAGCAGGAACTCGGCCCCGTTGTGCAAAGCTGGGATCTCTACCAGCGAGGAGTGGGGGTGGAAGGGAAAAAGCCCAATCCCCCTTTCCCATGCTTTCTCCAGATGGTGTGAGCGCTGCTTGAGTTCCTGAGCAGAAAGGGGCCTCCGAGAGGGAAGCTGCACTCGCAGCCCCGCGTTCCCCCACTTCTGAAGCCTTGCCACGTACGAGCACTCGATGCTAATTCAACTAACACATTTGGCATACCAAAGCTCCTCGGGGATATTCTTTATTTTTTAAACATGTCAGGCTGCTGTAAGGCAAAGCTTTCCTGCCCCGCTCGCCTGCACTTCTTTCTTCACACCCTCAACGCTCCTGCACACGCTAAAAGGCATTACTGCTGGAAAGACAAACTCAGCTGAAAACATCCTCCCAGCAACTCTTTTTATCAGCAAAAAAAATCCACACTGCAGCTCCAGATGTAGGGGAACCACCCCCATTGAAAGGAAATAAAAGGAAATATTAAAAAAAAAAAAGAAAAAAAGAGAAATGGATATTAGATTGCCAACCAGCAAGCAACCTGAAGTCCTTGCTTTGAAGGGACACTTAATACATGCTTTAAATTTGCATCTGGCCAAAAGGACTTGGCTGGCCACTATACCACAATCTGCATTTCATTTTCCAGAGAATATTTGTTTTCCATTAATGGATATGTGCCATGACAACAAGTGAAATCATCCAGCAGAGCAGTTATTAATCTTTCTGACTGATGAGTCAGTTTAGGACCCAGGGACTGGCTGGCAGTGAAAGCCTGGTCACAACCAAAGATATTCCTCTGCCTGCTTGTCAGGATTAAATGGCAGTATTTAAAAAAGGGGGGTTGAGGCTGGATAAACCCTTAGACACTCTATCCTGCAACAGTACATCTGGGACTCGGTTATCCAAGGCCACATTATCCCAAGTAAATGTAAAATTATGCACTGGGCCTTTTGCCACAAAAGAGCATCAATTTGTCTTCGAACATTTGCTGAGCTATCAGAACCTTTACAGCAAATGATGCATGAACTGCCCTTACAGGAAAACGGAGACAACTTGGAGGAACAGCATTTTGCCACCGCACTGACACTAATGGCAGAAGTGGAGACAGAGCAGTCCCCAAAAATGAGAGTAAATCCAAGTGGTATCTGCCAGACTGGCAGAGGACGAAGCTACAGTGTCTGGAAGCACTTTCAAAATAAAAGCTGTACACAGAGAAGTAACCACAGGAGCATTGCTAGCTTGGAGAGGCACCGTGGAGCCTGAAAGCACTCGGTGTTGTGCAGGGATGGTGCTGCAGTGTTAACAGCGTGGTTGCCAGGATTCGTGGTACTTACCACCTCCATGGGAGTAAGAAGCCAAAAAAAGGGCAGAAAACATCCAGATCCTCGCGTACAGAAAGGGGAAACACAGTAAAAACATCCCCCACAAAGCTACCCAGGGGCTGGTCAGCTCTTCCATGTGCTATGGTGTTGATATCATTCTTTAGGACTTATACGCAGATTAGCCTTCAGTTTGCTCAATCCCTGCTCTCCAAGACCCTGCCTTATGTTACTGGGGATCAAATAAACCAAGATACAGCCTTGTCTGCTCGATGAACAACCCCCATATGAAACAGCCACTTTCAGCTTGCAAGTTCCCAAGGGTGACCCACACCATTAGTTACCCGACTATATCTACGGACTGTGGTCCTGGAAGGCTAATTTTAGCTGCTGAAACTGCACTTAAGGGAGATATATTTCATCCCATCCTACAGATGAAGTCACAAAGAAAAGAGATCTACGTCAGAAGATAAGAAAAGAGATATACGAGATATACTTATTTCCTAAGAAAAAGAAAAAGCCTAAATAAAGCCACAAGGCACCACAGTGCAGGAGGTAAACTCTGGGTCACATTCATGTCAAATGTCAAGGTTTACCACTGCATTAAATGTTGTTTGCTCATTACCTGACTTTACAGAAGAGTGTTGGCTTAGGGGCCCTTCTTCACCACCATGTCCCCTCTGCCATGAAGATTATTTGGCACAAAAAGAGCTGGCAGCAGACTAGGTTTAAGAAGTTAATTCTGAATACACAAGGGCTCGAAAAAATTCCATGTGTTTATCAGGTACATGTTTTACCAGTCTCAATTTATCCAACTTCCAATTGCCACATTCTTTAAACCTTAGCTGCACTAACAGCAGCACGGAATAACAAGAAGCTCTTCACATGGAATAGATGATTGCTATTTTAGTACTAGTTAGGAAACCTCCTAAAACTCCTTAAGAAACTTGAGAGCAAAGCTGAAGCCTTCAGGTGGTTCCTGAGAAGCATTGCAGTTTCACTTTTAATCTTCCATCAATGATTTTACAGGTATTTCATCTTCAAACTTCATAATTTCAGCCCACAGAACAAAAGAGCTCCAGCTTTTGAGCACCTTAAGAACACAGCTGTCTTAATCATTGCCAGATTGAGAACGGTTTACCTTAAAATTAGCTTTTGCCAAAAGAAAGCTTTCCACTGAATCTGCAGCTAGAATTCTTTCTGTATTTCCATGCAGCGACTTGAGATAGCAATAATAAAACAGAGAGAAAAGGTTAAAGGAGTGTGGGAAGAGAAAAAACGTTCACCCAGAAGAACAAATGAAGCAACCTGGGCTGCTGCCAACAGAGCACTCATCTCTATTTATTCCATGAAGGACGGAAGTCATCTTAGCAAGAAAAGAAACTGCTGTGGGATAGTGTCATGCCTACACTACTTCCTACAGTGCTTTTTTTTTTTCCTTCCAGACTTCAGGACATCTCTCTAAAAAGCTCATGTACTCACAGATGATAAGTAGCTACGTCCTACCAAGCTAACCGATTTTTTTTTATAATGCTGGCAACACAAGGAACACTCTGACCTCCTCATCAACTTGTTCTGAACATGCTGTGTGTGTTCAGAGACTTGATTTTCAGTGCTTAAAAAATGCTGTACGAGGCGTTTGTTGAGATACTGGAGTGTCTCGGGATGCCACTCATCCCACAGCCCCTGCAGAAGGGTAGGGAACAGAGCCAACCATGGATTGGCCAATGTAACGTGGCGGGAGGATGTGGAAACCACTGCTGATGTCAGCACTAAAGCATCCCTATCTCCTCACGGGGGACAGGCCTTCCCAGGCCAATTACTGCACTCAGCACTGCGGAGGAGCAAAGCTGGGCAGGAAACGTGCTGGGGAAGAGGCTTTTCCCACGCTACTGAGATGAATTCTCTTCCATGAGGGATCCCTCTGCGACAGGGAAGAGCACCATGGAAACAGAGAACAGGTTCCACCACCTCATCCCCTTCTACAGACATCTCCCAGAGAAAGCACGCTGGGAAGGGAGTGCAGGAGATTATAGATATATTTAGGGCAAGTCCACACTGGAGCAAGCAATATAGGCCAACACTTTGCCTTTAGCTTTTTTTGGCTGTTGGCTTTCCTTTCCGGAAAGCAGGAAATGCCAAGGATTGTGTCATGGGTTTTTTTTTCTGTTTTTTGGTTTTTTTAAAAAAACACCTTAGGACAATACAGCAGACACATTAGAAAAAAAACAGATCTGCAGCTAAAACCTCTCCTAGCATGACTCCATAGCTCAATTCCTTTTACCAAGTTGGTTAAATGAGCTGGCCAGTTTGCCCAACACTCTCTCCATAGGCACGGGCATTACACAGTTAATTGGTATTAGAGCTGTGAACTAAAGCCACTTTAATTACAAATGAGTGTTCACACAGGGTTTTAATGTAGTTTAACTAGAATGGCCTTAATTCAGTGTAGCTTAATTCACTTTAGTGCATTTAAATTGGTTTAACTAATCTGTTTTGAATCTATTCCTCCAGTTAATTCAGATTAATTTCTCAAGTGTAAGCAACAACTAAGAACAAGGCTAGGTTGATTAAAGATTCATCATCATTTCCTCCATACTAACACTGTGACCCCTTATTTCATAATTAAAGACTTTCAATGCTGCCTTGATATTTGGTCCAATTTGCAGAAGCCAGCTGTGTAGAGGCCAAAAAGACACAACTTGCTGATCCTTGGCTTATTGCAGCAACCAGCCCAATATAATGGAATCACTGCTAGGGTTTTGAGAGCTGTGGTTGAATAATACAAAGCTCAGGTATGCCTGCACACCTCAACTTTCACAGGTTACGCAGGGGCAGGTGCTAGAATTCATCAGAGCAGCTCATATCACGCACCACAGAGAGATGGAAAGCACAGAGTAGAAAGGATTTGCTTAACATCTGGGTTGGATATTTTTCCCTGCCCATGAATGCAGATCTAAGCTGTGCTAATCAGCAGTGAACACTGGAGTCCTATTGGGTTGAAGTCAAATAACAATCCATTTATTCCCTTAGTTGTTACCAACTCAGCAATCTCCATCTTACACAGCAAGGAAATGTTCCCAGAGGTAAGGGGGTCCTCTAAATTGGATGTTCTTATCCCTAGTTTCTCCACAATGCTGGCTGAAAGCCTCTGTGCACTACAGTGCTGAAAAGAATGAGACACTCTCACCAAATTCAGTTTCCACTGACAGGTCCCCACAGACTAAATCTTTATTAAATGAGGCTTAGCTCAGAACTGGCAGTTTGTCAAATGAGCATTCTCGCTGAAAAGGCGGATTTCCTTTCTGAGGATTCTGCAAATTCCCTTGCAGGACTCTAAAAAAAACCCACCACCACGGATGCATCAGTGCTCATGCAGGTCTCTGCCCCAAATTCCAGACCAGCAAAACACGTAAGGAATCCTCACGGCAACAGGCCTTTGGCTTTAGAAGGTTATTTCTTCCTAGTATTCCAAGCTGGACAAAGTTACAGCCATCAGTTAACTTTGTTAAAAGGCAACAATCAGATAATCATTCGAGATATTGAGGTGAAGGGCACCAAAAGGGTAGCTGGAGGAATTTGGCAGGTATCCTGCACCACTCACATCCACGCTTAGCTTGCCCAGCTCAGCCATGGCAGATCCACACAATTCCACCAGACATTCCTTTCCCACACCAGATTAGCTCACACATCCCCACCCAACAGCAGCTCCCCTACTCAAGCTCTTTCAGAAGCCACTTGATTTCCTTGGTTAGAAAACTGTATCATCCATTAATGTCTTAAAACACAGGCTCCTCACAAGGTCATTTTCCAGCAAACTGGATAATGGAAAGAAACCCCATGCTATAAAGGAAGTATGAATTTAATGCTCCTACAACTCAGGGCTAAGCAAGCACTGCCTGTATTACCTGGCTCGTGCTCAAGTGCTGTATAAATCCCCATGCCAAGACAATTCCCCATCCCCAGCCCTCCAGCAGGAGCTCAGCTATGCTCCTGCAGGCCTGGAACTCCCTGAAGGCAAGACGTGGCACTGCCTGCAGGCAGGGGCCTGGGCACACTTGCAGAGCCCAGCACATGAGTGAGGCAGCACTGGTGTGGTTTTTTTTTAAAAAAAAAAAAAAAAAAAAAAAAAAAAAAAAAAAGCAGGAAACGCTTAGGCCTGAAGCCCAGTGACTTAATTCAATTTCCACCCTTTTTTTCCCTTCCCCCTCCTACAACGTGCACTCTCAGAGACAATACACTTCATTTAGAGGGGAAAAACATGATCTCTCCTAAGTGCCTGTCCTTACACTCTATCAAGCCGAGTGCTGGGACACCGCTTTTTTTCATCTACAATGTCCATTCACGCTCTGGCACAGACAGCAGCCTCAAGAATTTTCTTCCAAGGCCCCAGCTGTACAGAGTCTGTGCTTTACTCCACGTTAGCTGTTCTTCAGCTATTGCTGTTCCTTATCAGATTTGGGTTTCAAAACCAAGTATTCATCCCGCTCCTGTGAATTTTAAGAATTCTCCACAAAGACTGGGCCTTTCAGTAGAGGTAATTACACACATCATCTACAAGTGTCCCGTTCTTCTGTCGAGCCTAAACCCTGTCCTTCCCAGGAGACATGGCACCAGTTCAGATTAAACGCAGTATCTAGGCTCACAGCAACTTCTTGATCTTCTTAATGATCTCTTCTTAAACCAGCCGACCAAATCTGAACTGATCGGCCGCTATGGAGTTTGAAGACACTGAGCCCAGTCCTCGGCTCTGATGTCCTGGCGGGGAGGTCACTGCAAGCTGTACACACCAGTCATCAGTATTTTGCCATTTCTGTTGGGGAGAGGATAAACAAGGCACTGGGGAGGGAGAGGAAACAGCATGGAAATGAGCAGAGCCACCCCAAAGTGGAACAGAAAACAAATACTTGTCCCAGTTGTGGAAACTTTCCCCAACCCATCATCAGGGATGTCAGTGTTTCCACGAGCGTGACCGCTGTAGATAACGTGGGTCTGCTCCCTTCTGCCATTATTTTGCATTATTTTGGACTTGCTGGTTTGCCTTCAGGCACCATTTTAATCCCATTTATGTCTTGAGAGTTTTGGCGCTGAGCATCTACAGCTGCACGCTATAAACTCGAGCATAACATTTGCTGCACTGAACCACAAAAGTTATACAGAATAACAGAGAGAGAATCCAAATTGGAATGGAAACTCTTAATATCACATTGTTACTAATGTTAGACTTGAAAGGCAACTTAGTGTTGCCTCTTTTTTAATGTATACAACTTGTTCCATATCATTAGCACAATGAAGAGGTCTTTTTCTAAACTGAAGCTTTTAGGAGAATGTTTAAGTGAGACACTCTAGCACACACTTTGGCATTTGGAGGCACCCGAGTTTAAAAAAAACCTAAAATTAATTAGAAGGAAAAGAGATACTTTCTAGCCAAGATTACAAATCCACTGCAAATGGCTTCACAAACTGCTTTTATTAGCACTGAATGGACAGGAAGGTAAGTGGCAATAATTGGGTTTCTGCATTTACGTGTCAGGGATGGCAATGGATCATTTTAGTACTGAGGTGTCTTTGACAGGGAGATCCACATCCAGTTCGTGCTCAGTTTGCAACCTGAAGTCAATCTTCAAACCAAGGACTGAGAAGTTTTGGAACAACATGAAAATAACCAACAGGAAAACAACAGAGCACTGAGTTTCCATAATATTTACCCTATCCAGCTTCACTGGCATTTGTCTACACAAGTGAAGCAGGTCAAAAGGCTGTTTACACAGCAAAAACTTACTGCAGCTCATAATACACCATAAGCCTACTAGAGGGTGAGAGAAACAGCACTCCTGATTACATTAGCAAATCACACTGGTGTGGCTGCCCCGAGGACTGACCTCTGGGAGGGGATAGAGAACAAAATCAAAGGCACACTGCCCTACATCTTCAGAAAGTCACAGCCCACTGCGCTACAGCCAGCAGCCCACATGACATCTTCCTTAAAATAATTTGTATTTGAAGTCAGCTTCAATGCAGTACGTCGGTCATGTGGAGAGGCCACGAAGAGCTGGGAAGGGGCAATATCCCACAGAGACAGCTTCTGTAAGCTGGGAAGGGACAACAGAGACCTCTGACCCATCTATTGACTGTGGACCTGCACTGACCTCCTTGCACAAACAATGCAAACGTGCCATTTAACTGCCAGAGACAAACAAGTGCCACGCTTCTCACCATGAATTCACTGCAAACTGCCTCTTTCAAGACCACTACAGTCAGAGTTTAAAAAAAAGAAATAGCTAAAAAAAATCAAAACAAAACGAAAAAAAAAAACAACAACAAAAAAAAAAAACCAAACCAGGAGAAAGAAAGGGAGGAAATCTCTTCCTTCAACTTAAAACTGTACCTTTCCTTCCCACAAAAGAGGCTCCTTCATGTGCAGGAAACATTTCCATATCAACTCTTCTTTAGTTTTATTTTGGGGTTGAGTTGCCTTTTTTCCTTTTCTTTCTTTAAAGAAGAAAAAAGCTCTCAAAAAAAAAACCCTCAGGGAAAAAAGACAACCAATATTCACTATTGAGAACCTTGAAACCCATGAAAAAAAAAAAAATACCATAGAGGGACTAACAGAGGAAGCAGATCAAAAAAAACTATCCGAGCTAGCCAAGACCCACCACAGTCACAGCTGGAGCCCGTGTTTCTGCACCACTGACAACACTGGGAGCGTCATTAACCACTTCTCCTCAGCCTGTGCAAGGGAGGCTAGGGAGCTAAGCCAGGCCTCCTGCAGGCTCCTCGCCAAATGTGAGAAGGGATTAGGGCCTCCTCAGGCTGCTCCCCCGAAGGGAAATGCAATCTGAATAGGGAGTTTTCTTTGCAGCTCTCCCCACCAGCAGTGCTGAGCTGCAGATCCTCTCAGCAACCAGGGTCGAGCTCCCCCTCAAGAGCAGAATTCTGGTGAGTGGTCACTGCCTCACTCCTCTGCTTCTGCTCCTCAACATCATCCTGATAAAAGGGGGGCACGCGCTTTTTAAATTCACCCCCCGAATGCCATTCCTGAGTGAACAGGGGCACAGCTAACAGCAGATGCACTTATAGATTAAAACCCTTGCAGTTACAAGGCAAATCTGGGGCCTCAACACGTATTCACAGAGGGCATCAATCTCACTCTGTGGCTCTGGTTCTGAGCAGCTCTTCTTGCAGTTTCTTCATTTCCCCACAGAGTTGGGGGAAGAGGGGAATCTGTCTCCTTTCAACTGTTTCAAAGCTGTTTAACTCTCTTAGGGTTAGCCTGCAAAGCTGAAAGCTATCATGGACCACTAGCCTAAAAAAAATTTAAAGTACTTGGTTTATATCAACTATTTAAAGACAAATACACCTCACTCTTAGCTTCCTTTACCACCAAGTTTGGGAATAAGTAGGACACAGGGCTATTTGGCTGTAATAGAGGTTACATCAGTTAAAAGGAGGAGGTATTTGCCCCACTGTGTCCTAACAGGATTTTTCATTAGTTGCTTTGCTTTCCCAGGGCATACACATCATATCCACTAGAAATCAATGCATTTTATAGGTGATTTAATACACACACAGCCTGCCTTCAGAGATCCTTTTATCCTGCTCATGAGACCAGTGCTGGTGGGATTCCTCGAGTTCCTGCACTGATATTCATTCATTCAGCAATTCCTCTGAACCACAGAGATTGATTTTTCAGGAAAGTTCCCAGAGTTCTCTTAGAGGTTCTGCCTGCACTTATGTCATGGCTATATTTAAAGAAGGCATCCCACTAAAGTGGTTTATAACGTGCTCTGGCAGGACAGTGTAGACAGAGCTAAATCCTATTAAGCTACTTAAGTTGCTTTCCCCCTCTGAAGTCATCTGTCAAATGCTGGTCCTAGACATAGCAGCCAGCTATCAAGCTAGCTTATCAAGAGTCATGCTTAAAATACCAAACAAAACTATAAAATGCAGTCATCACACACATGAGGAAGAGAAACTGGGGCAGTGTGCTGTTCCAGTAACCTCCTGGGACCCAGAGGGTGGAGATGGCTGGTGACTAGCTTTTCATTACAGTTAGATTGTAACCCACTTGCACACCACTGGACCTTTTTAAAGAGAAAATAAGAATGACTGTGCCTTTAATGTTAGCCTTGACTCTTCTGAAAGGACTGTATGGACAATACATGAATGTGAGGCCCACTTTTAAAACAGAGATCACACCAACAGGACAGGAGGGGGTACCTGGGAAAACAAAGCACCATTCAGCCTTAACTCAGCACCCCACGGAGAAGGGGGAAAGCAGCATTCATGGTTATTTCATCCCCTTTCCCAGTAACTCGAAAACAGGCACCACAGAGTCCTGAAAGGTTAATTCCCATAAATGTTAAATGTCCACATTTAAAGCTCCAGCTTTATAGCATTCACTCCACTATGTCAACATGTTACTGCTGCTGTGTCAATACATTACTGAGATTTCAGAGACAAACCTCAATTCCACACATTTCATACAATAGTAGAAAACAATAGGCTGGAAAAGACCTCTGGAGGTCACTGTAGTGCAACCTGCTGCCTAAAGTAGGGCTAATTTAATAGATGGGGTTGCTCAGAGTCTTGCCCGGGCAAGTTTCGAGTGTCTCTAATGCTCGAGTTCCCAAGGCTTCCCTCAGCCCCTGCTCCAGCACTATAAAGAAAAATGCACCTAAGTGACTGCACCCATGTTCCATTTCCCATTTCAGCTTATGGTTGTTGTCACTCGCCCTTTTCTAGGTGCCTTTGAAAGGAGCCTGGAACCACCTTCTCCAAGTCCCTCCTTGGGTTATGCATAGGCTGCTTACAGATCTCTCATTTCTCCTTCTCCTCTCCAGGCTGAAGGGTCCCAGGTCTCCCAGCCTCCCTTCAAGGTCAGGCTCTGACCACCTCAGTGGCCTTCCCCTACACATGCTCCAGTTCATCAGCACCTCTCCTGCACTGGGGCCCCCAAGCCACAAGGCAGTTACACAGCATTTATGCTGCCACACATCTGGAAGAGAGTCCATGCATGTGAAACGGCTGATGACCCCATTTTAGGGCTACTTTCAGCTTGCTTACAGGGCTGGGCAAAGCACAAGCCTTCAGAGCTTGGGTTTGCCTCCAGCTGCATGGCCCACCCCACCTGATACGGTCACCAAGCACCAAGAGGTGACAGATGTCCCCCACACTGGGCAGTCGCTCTGCAGCATGAGAAACACGGCAAGTACCATCAGAGTCAGAGAGACTCAACAGCGTGCGTGTTACTCCTCAAAACAATACAATAAGACAGCTGAGGGGAGAGGAGAGCAAAGGTGGGGAAAGGCAAAAAGCAGCACTAGAGAAGTTACATGCTTCAGACTGAAAACAAGGCACCTCGGGAGTTATTCGGCAAGCCCAACTGCACGGATGCTGCTGCATCCCATTGGCTGCTGCCTTCCAGAGCTGCACAGCAACGAGCCCGGGAGGTGGGAGGCTGCCAGCTCGCATGAGAGCTCCCTGCTCATCCCCTCCTCCGCATCCCCACAGCCCGGCCGGGCCAGCACCGCCGCTGCTCCAGCTCATCCTGCCCAGCTCATCCCAGTATTGATCGCCTGTCCCCAGCGGAGGTCAGTCAGGGAGACAGCCAAAGGAGACAGGACCTTGGTTAAACAAATGAGCAGCCACACTAAGTTGTCACAATGGGAATATAGGATAATCACATGCTCTATCTTCGTCCACAGCTCAGGTTTCCCTTGACAAGTGGGAAGGCAGAACTGCAGAAATAAGGAAGGGGTGGAGGGGAAGGGGTAAGATGTGCAGCTGTGCTTGTGCCTCACACAGCTCAGAGAAGTGCTGACACCCAAAAGGGATTAATACTTCTCAAAGGCAGCACTGCACAGCACAAGTGCTGCCTCTGTAGGTGTTTCATTCCATTAATTTAGGAAAGTGAGGGACGAAGTGGTCTCTAGAGAGAAAGCTATCCAGCCTCAGCTTCCCTACGAAAGGGCTCCAATCCCAGGGTTCCAGACCACACCAAAGTTTACAATAGAAGATCAGAATTCTCACAGAACAAGCAGGAGAGAGTACAGAAACTGGCATCATGTGGGAAAGCCACTGATCCAGCTGTTGGGCTCACCACCACCACAGCCACAGAGCAGATCACGAAGCCTGCAGGGGATGTGGAGGAGCAAAGCCAGTTCTAGTGCCTGAGCACCACAGCTCACAGCAGGAGAGCTCGTTATGGCTTCCCTCTTGCACAACGACCTAAACCAAACCCCCATTAGATCCAAGCAAAAATTAATCTAAGACACAGAACTCGAACGCAATGATTTGCAGGCTCCAGTACAAGAAAGGTCTCAAATTCTCTCCATCCAGACCCCAAGTCATTATCTTCCAGGAGCACTTAGAGCTAAGAAAAGAACAAACTCCTCTGCCCTGTTTCCCAGTCTGTGCAGGAGAAGCCCATCTTCTGAGCAGTCACTATTGATCAGGTGCATCTTCTCAGACAGTGAAGTCCCACAGTGCTCACTCTGAGCTTGCCCCACTCAGTGACTTGGTGGAAAAGCAGCAGCACCTCTCCCCTTTTGCCGTTACACAACTGTACTCACAGCAATTGTTTATGCAGCCAGGAACACCTACCTGCTCCCCACTATTTATAAACCAAAAGCCAAACCACTGCAGAAACAACTGTGCTTTGTGCCACTTCCTGCCCCTCAGCTGATCAAACAGCACCGAGGCCGATGAGAAGCACTAGCACGAAGTCAAATAGATAAGCTTGGCTCCTGACGACCCAACTCTGCACTGGAACTGGAGGCCCTGAAGCAATTCATGCTGCCAGCTCTGTTTGGGTTAGAACAAAGAGCAGATTTAATATCTTAAAGACAAAACCCACAGATTTCCTGCACGCAAACATACACACGCCCATTGCTGCTATGGTTGTCTCAAACAGGGAAAAGCTCCAAGAAATACAGCACCTTCATACACTTTCTTGTCAGAGAGGAGTAGATCCTGCCAGCCTACTCAGTACTAAAACAATTTAAAAGTTTTTAGAGACTAAGTGTACAAATTCATTTGAAAAATCTGTCACATCTGCTGTTGATTGTTTTGAGCAAAACTACTTGTAAAGACATTTGATAAGCAGACAGCTAAATATTAGATTTCTTTATTACTTCGCAGTAGCCAAAAAGGTCTGTAATCACTTACATGGGCACAGTTCTCAAGCTTATAAATTACTGTTATTTCTAAATCAACTTACTTTTACTTCAACAAGGAAAAAAAAGAGGCAAAAAGCGCAGTTTTAATAAGCGCGATCTCCCCAGTTTTGACAAAGTACTGCTTTCCTCATTAACAGCTGCCGCTACGTATGAAGGTGTCAGACTTCTTTCTCCAACATCACAGCTGAACATTTAGCAACAGAAGAAAAACAAGAAAGTCACCATGAAAAGCTGTGACAACTGAGCCTGTGATGGGTAGTGTGGCTCTCCCTGGGCTCAAGCAATCGCTCGCCACATCACTGGCATGGTCTCTGAGCTGGAGACAATGCCACTCCTACTAGAACAGCCAGGAAAAGGAAACAGTAGGTAGCACAGCTGCTTCCAAAACCTGTCATTTACCCCATCCACACAGGGATGATATCCAGGTTTTCCTCTATTTTCTTCTCCCCTTACAAAAAAAGGCTGCAAATCCCTATGTCATCAAGTGAGACTGACTTTGATATCCACTACACAAATACCAAGACGTGTTGTTTAGGTGAACTATCCAGAGGTCATCATCTCCCATCTGACCGGCTGGAGCAGTGAAGCACAGCGGACACAGCTCCACACTAACAAGCAAGGCTATTTCTGCTGCTGTGCTTGATGATCAAAGCTTTTCCCTAAAATAATAAGATCCCAGGGGCTCCAAGACCAGTTTGGTAACAGCTAAGATGGGAAGAAGACCCTTCCCTTCCAGGATGCCTAAGATGGAAGCAAACACCACACAAGCTTTGTGTTAAACTGATGCACAGCAGCAAGAACGCCTTATTAAAACCTGCAACTAACCTAATCAAGGAACTCTAATATTCATAACTGAACTTAAAAGCACTACCCTCTGGGATACCAGAGAATTTCCCCTCAAAGACTGCTCACCTCATTGACAGTCATGTTGCTTTTCATAATCTTGTTCACAAATTCAATCAAGCTCCAGATAAAATCTAATCAAGTTGGACAAGCTGAATTGCAAGGGCTGTCGTTTCAAGTCCTTTAACGGGAGGTCAGCTCAAAGTAAGCCTCTGATGTCCCAGGACTTGAGCAGGATTATTTCATGTCATTCAGTGCTGTAGGCACCAAAGATTATTTTAGCTCCCCAAACTATTTTTAATACTCACTCTAGTGGAGCATTGGATCTCTAGACAAGCTAGGTTTAGTCTTCGGTCCTTTTTGCTCAAATCCTTAGTGATTTCTCCAGGCACAAAAGTGGCTCTCTCAGGTATAGGAAAGAACAGCTCTTCACAAAACTTCATTATGATAATTGTTCTTCAACTGAAATTTATCCCTCTGGAAAACATCACCATCCCTGAGAACTACTGCTAGTCTGGAGATACTGACCATCCCAAAGCAAATATAAAAGCACCCAGACTGCCACTGACAGGGCAAAGCATTAAGGAAGACCTCATCATTCACATTTAAGACATGCTGGTCACTTCAGTCTGCCCTCTGGAAACACCCTTTTCCTTTTCCCCTCAACTGAAAAAACAAAATTTAAGCCATAGTCAAGATTTAGATCCTTTGGCTACTCCCCAGCAAACAGGCATTAGGAAAAATGTACTCCCACAACAATTAAATAGGAGAAGAAGCCCTTTTATAATTATTCAATGCAGACTAAAAGATTCAAAAGCATCAACATAACATGATCTTGAAAACAAAACTCTTAACTCTTTTGAATGCATGCTGATATTGTAAAAGAAAAAACAACTATTCAAGTGGTTCTTGGGTCTAAAGTTAAATTTAAATTCCAGCCATGGAGCCCAGAAATAACTGGATAACACTTAAATACTGTGCACAACCAGTCTGACTGGGGTTAAAGCATGTCCAGCCATATCCCACGTGTGGCTGACCTGACTGCCTTCCTTCTGTTCACCAAGCACATAAAAGTCCTTATTCAGACTAATAGATCTGATGCAGATTCAAGGCAACTCTCTATGAAAGTGGTGTTGATGAAAAAAATGGTTTCCTAGCAATATTAGTCATGAACTTTATTATAACTAAAATCTTATGAGGAGAACGCCACTTTTCCCCCCACGGATAACAAGACAATGAATGGTCCCACTAGCCAAAGTCTGAACACTTGAGAAGTAATTATTTCTCAGCTACTGAACAGATAAACAGAACTACCAAGTTTCCAGCCAGCAAGCCACTCCTCCTCTTCCTCTTGTTCAGCATGTGTAGCTCAGGTCATTTCCGATTTTGACTCCAGCAGGAAGAGCTATTTCAGCCAGTGCCCAGAAATAAGAAACCCAGAAACCCAGACTCACTGGCTGCACTGCATTAAAAAAGCACTTGGAAAAAAGGCCACTGATTAAAGGGAGGCTGCCTTTATCTCCAGCACACCAAACATCTTGAAAGGATGTTCCCTCCCAGACACTTCAATGTATCAATCTTAGTTCCCTTCCTTTGTTTTTTTTTTTTAAGTAAAGTCTCTATAAAATAAAGTGTTTATTCATTTAACTGTTTATCCAGCCAGCTTCAAAATTAAAATATTTCTGCCCTGTCTCAACTCCAGGTTGGTCCCTGGTGACTATCTCCAATATTTTACATAACAATATGTCTTTCTAGAAACTAAGCTCTAGGGAAAATGAAGAAGTAAGGACACTAGAGCCTATTTATCAGGCCTGACACTTCCTATTGGAATGCAGCACTGGAAAACCATTTCCCTGACAAATGGATGGGCCTGAACTGAGTCGCACAGCCCAGTATCTAGCTTTCAACCTCATTACTCTCCTAAAGAGGGCTTCAAAATGCAGATGGACTTGCAAGAGGGGAGCTTGCAGGGAAGGTGGGGACTGGAGCTGCGTTACAGACACCAGCTGAGCTCCAGGGCTCTGGTGAAGACAGTCATCTGTGCCACTGCTTGTCCAGCTGTGGAGTGGCACTACACCCCCAGCTCAGACACTGTCACACAGAACGGCCACATCCCATTTCACAGGTCACATCCAGAGCTTTCATGCACATTGGTGAGGAACAGAAGCGCACACACCACCCAATGAGAGCATCACATCACAGATAATCTACTGCTGCAGAAGGGAAAAATTGATCATCTGCCCACGTGGCAACAAGAACAGCTCAAGACTGTTAAAGTGATGGAGAGTGTGGTCTTAAGGGCAGAGAGAAACAAACAAAGAAAAAGCTCTGAAAAGGGTGGGTTGATGTTAGCACTTTAAGAGGAATATTCCCTGCTCAGCTACAATTCTGCAGATCACAAATTAACCAGAAATAAAATGCTATTACAGACCCCTTTCACCAGAAGTCCTGTGGGTTGTTCTATTCGCTCTCAGCATTGTTTCCAACTCCAAACCAGAAAGAAGCCATAAAGGGCAGGAAACAGCTCATCTATAAGCCAAAACCAGGAGTGTGTTTTTTCCATGATGGTTTAAAAAGAGCTGTGGTTCACAAAAGCCCATGGGGTCTCATGAAGACAGAAGTCAGCCAGCAACCTTTTATTTGGTTCCTGATTTCTGCTTCTTAATTCAGCACTCCAAGATATTCCAAAAGGGAGATTCAACACAAAGCCTGTCATGTCCCACATTTTCCACCCAACTCTTAGTGCTGAAGCACTATGAAGGCACAGGGACTTTGTTTCTCTGCCAGGTTTATGCCAGGCCAGGGTTATAACAATTTATCTTCCACGAATATCCAGTGTTTCATGCCTGGATCAGATGTTCAGTCTGGTTCACTGGGCAGCTGTTCAAACACCCTGGCCCCTGGCTAGCAGGGCTGCTCCTGTGCATACCAGGCCTAGTTACACTATAACTGGAATCACACCTAGCTCTGAGCTGGTGTGAAAACCTGTTTCCAGCCTGGTCAGTTCCTTGATTTAATCACTGCCCCAGAGTGCAAAATATTCCAGCCACCCTCCTGGACCACAACCTCAGGAACCACAAACTTTCACTTCACACAGGTGTGATTAAAAGGCCTAAAGCTGCAAATTTTATTAGGGATGGAAGAGTCACATCCCTGTTAGAATTCCCCCATGCAGGACCTCAGATTTAGGTACACAAACAAAGACTCAGTGTTGAAACCACCATTTTGCACTATTTCTCCACTGACGTCTTGCCTGTAGGTGCCTATCATAGACAAACATCCAGGTTCACAGCCCAAATCTAATTTTAAATCATGCTCAGTATGTTAGAATACAGTACTATCCATTTTTTAAATCTTGTTCAACAAGCAATATAAATGTATTTGTTCCAAATGGGTGCTGGATGCAGTTTCACCACCACACACAGGTCTTGGCACCGCAGCACTGATACAGCACTGCCATTCCATGGGAAATCAGGACCAAAAAAAGTCTTCAATGTCATTAAAAAGTAAAGGAGACTCTGAGCACACAGTTACAACGCCAGAAAGCCCTGGTCAGAATCTCCCTCCCCATAACGTTTAGAAAAGAGATTTGCAACTCTGTAGAGAAACAGACCCGTTTTTCAAAGATTCAGATCACAAGTACAAACCTTACAGCAAAGTTTGGGCTCCATACAGCTATGGGATTTCCTGGGGTTTCAGCATACACACAGACAAACCTAAAGTCAATTTGTTTGCATGGATTTCTACAACATAAAGATGTTTGGATTTGATTGGTTGGGGGTTTTAAAAACAATTTCAAAACTCTTGTCCAACTTGTAAGGAAAGTGACAACACTAAGTTTCCTCCTGGGTTCTTCAAGTATATCTAAGCACCTGCATGTTGCAAAAAGAATCTAAATAAAAAACCACCAGCAACAACAAAACACTCAAACCACACAGGACTTGAGAACATGCAGTTCATGCGGGTTATTAGAAAAAAAAAAATCTTTCCAAACACAGCACAAGAGAGGAAATACTTTGCAAAGCTCCACAGTTCCCAGAAGAGTGCCCCAGCCTGTGCACTGCAGGCTTGGACAGCACCAAATCCTTCTGCGCTTTATAGACGCAGAAGAGGAAGTGGTGACACTTCAGGCAGCTAAAGCTTTCTTTTCAAGTTCAGGATAGAAAAAGGTGCAAGACAGCAGAATTATAAGTTGCTCGATCATAATTCTAGCAGGAAACACTCTGCTCTTATCAGCATTGCTTCAAGCCACTCTTGTTATGCTAATCCGGTAACTTGCGAACGCCGAGGCGCCCTTGATAGAGGACTATTGTGAGAAAATAGTCCTTCAACATTTGTTTTCATAGCAGCTACATCTGGGGAAGAAACTACTGCAAAGCTTCTACCTCTCAGCAGAGCACTGCTTGGATCAGTTTGAGAAGCAGAAATGCAAAGTCCCCATGCCCTGTGGAAGCTTTAGCTGCTTAGAGCTTCACAGACCCACACCTTGTAAATAAGTGCAACCCAGCCCTCTGCACCGAGCCGTGTGTCACTCAGACACAGCCACTGAGCAGATTTCATTAGCTGGGATTGCTGCTCCAGCCTGGCCCGGAGCACCAGTGTTAGCACAGCAAGCAGCTCCCCTGTTCCTGCCACACCTGATCCCCAGAGAGGAGAGTCCTCATCCTGACAGGCCTTCAGCTGCCAACGCTGCTCCGTGAGGACCATTCCATGCACAGCTTACATAATGCTGTGAGGTGCACTAAACACCAACTTTTGTCTAGGGAAAAAGAGAGCCCCACGAGCTAAAAGCAAAATTTGTGCCTTTTAATAAAGGCACTGTCTGCAACTCGATTTCTCTACTTGTGATAAACTTACCCATTGCAATCTTTCACCTTGCATTTAATTGGGAAATTTAAGCCACTTTGGACACTTGCTGTTGATAATGGAGACTTCCCCCACTTCTGCACCCACTAAAAGACTATTCATCTCACAACTGCAGTTCTGCATTCTGAAAGCATCACATCCTCCCACCAGCAGCCAGCCTCACTAGTCAGCAGTCCTGGGCCTTTGGCCTTGAAAGCCTTAAACACACCGAAGCCTTCCTTCAGTGAGGCAACAACACTACTCACTGAGGACAAAACTATAAAGTAGGAGGAAGTTCATTTTCTTTCACATCCCAAACTGGCTGATACTTCCCCCCTCACAGTGTAATCCTGAGCTATTCTTCCCACCAACTCCTTTTTCCCTTGTCTCTACCTAGGTATGCTGAGATTACTGTACCTATTGTGTATTTCTGTGTCTTCTCAATGCTACCTTTGGATTAATAACCAATGCTTTCTGTCCGTGAAGAATCACAACAAGACAGAAGTGCTACAGCAGAAGAGCTTGACAGGCCAAGCCCAAGGCGTTGCACAACCACCCAACAAACCTCAAGGGAAAGGCTTCTTCACTCCAAACAGCTGCTGTGGGCACAGCCCTGACACGGCACCTGCACAAGGGCAGCCACCAGAGGAGGATTCACCAGCACCCGCTGAAGAACGGGTCCCGGTGCTCCTGCTTGCCAGACCCTCACTTGGCCCTGGGAGGGACTTCTAACCCACAAACCAGGCCTTTTTTCTTTCTCCAGTATGTTCACAACTACTGACTGGCAGATTCTGGGTTACAGCGCCTTTCAGAATGAAAGCCCAGGAGCACAGACTCTTCAGTCTGCTGTTTTAAGCCTCACATCTCAGGTTAGAAACACAGCCCACAACACTCAAACTGGAAGTACAAGGCGGGATCCAGCAAAGGAAGAAGAAATCCAATGGACAACAGCCAGCTGCCTCCTCCACTTACTACTCTGCACTCACCTACTGCAGCTCTTTGAAGCAACACAGAGTCAGGAGAGAGTCCTGGCCTGAAAATTCTTGGGAAGGATTATTTAATCCAGCCTCCCACACAGCATTCAGGCCACAGCCATGGATAGCTGAGCAATGGGTCATTCCTGCTAGGAACAATCCCTGTGGTTGCTCTGACTTTTGGCCTATCATTCAACACACACCTTGTGCTAAAATGACTTTTGTATGTTTGCAACATCACCAAGGCTGGCCACTTCCACTAACAGCAACGTAGACAGCATTTATCAGTCCTGCAGGGAGTACTTACACAAACTTAAAAATTAAATTAGGCTACTTAAGAACAGCTGTTAGTGCCTGATCAGCATTCTCAGTGAGAGGTTCCAGAATAACAAATGCAGAAATACACGATCTCACCTTTTCTTGCTGCTGTGGTTCCTGGGACGCATTTTCATCGAATCTACACCAGGAACTGGTGCTTAGTTGCTTATTTGCTATTTGCCTGCTGTGTTTACTTTTATTTCAGTGTCTTTCAGTTGACTGCTGCAGCTGGATGGACTTTCAGCCACCTTATCTTGACCAGTGAACCACATTCCTTGGCTTTATAGCAACCTTCAGTGCTAACACCTACAGTTGCCTTCATGGCTAACTCTGCATTTGCAAACAGCTTTTCTGAAGCACCAAATACCATGTTACATGTGCAGATCAGCAATTTGCCTGTTTGGAACATTATCACGAAGTAGGATTCAGCGTGTAAAGCAGAAAAACCCCAGGCTATGTATGAACTCTCCCATAAAGGTTGCCAGGTGTATCATTTTGCATTTGAGTAGTTTTATACACATTTTTAAGCCAGACCGCACCATACATTCAACTTGCACTTGAAATATCTCGGGCTTGAGATCCACCCTTCCCTACAAGGAATTTTTTCTTTCTATTCTTTATAGACAGTTATTTTAAGCCTCAGTTGTGAATGTGTTTTGGGTGAGCATCCTAATCAGGAACAAAAAACCCTACTTGCTCCAGTGTAGGACTCACAGAATCTCTTACTGAAGCTTATTCTCTAATCAGGTGGGGCTGCCAGACCTCACGGATTGCAGGACCAGCAGTGAAAATACAATAAAAAGAAGAGAGTCATGTCCTTCTCAGCAATTTTGTATCACTACTAGTGATCAAGATCCCTTTCCACAAACTCAGCTCTCTAAAAACACCATCACTACAAAAAGTGGTTCAGGCAACAATACAGAGTTAGAGCCGCTCTGACCAAGCCCATTAGATTAGCGGGGAACATTATCTCGACTCCCAACCTGGACAGAAAGCTGGATCTTTGACAAGAGACTTTTCACAGCACTTAAGGGCTGGCAGCAGTTGCCCAGAATTCTTCACCCTTTTAGCAGGTGTTAAAGCTCCTGGGAGAGAGCCAAGCAGTACTTTTGACTGACTGAAGCAATCGAGCCATTCCTTACATCACCCAAACGCTGCAGAGTGAGAGCAATTCACCAGAAAGAAGTTTTGAGCAGCCCCATGATAAGATACCCTGAAGCCACAGACCAAATATCTGCAATAACTCCCGTGTTTTCATGCTGCTTTTTATTGAATGAAAGCAAGTGGTGCATAAACTGCAGAACAAAGTAGAGCAGAGCAGCTGCTCAAACACTCTTACAAAGCATTCAGTAACTGTTCTCACTTAAATCTATGCAGCATAAAACCAACTACAATGCCACTGGCAGTAACTGTGTGCAAGTAAAGTAGTTCTCTTTCCTTTATGGGTCTGCAGAAGAACATTATAAGACACTGTTTGTCTTCTCTGCAGAAGAGCTAAAGACAGAAGCTTTTGATTTTGCTGGTTCTTCCCATCATCTTTGACAATAAAACAGCTCCAGTTTATACTAAAAGAGAGCGCAAGCTTGAATGTCTATTGAGAAAGTATTTTAATTTAACTCTACAGATAGCATTAGTGGGAAAAAATGCTGTACTTCATCACAGACAAACCTTACCCTCTACAGACTGGAGGATAAGAGTGTCCATGACTGGGAAGTGGAAGGAAGGAAGGCAAGAGATGGCTAGAATGTGCCCCTGGTGCCTTCAGGGCTTTAATCTCATTAGCTGAGACAATGCAGCCTGGTGCACTTGCACCTTGAGATCAGTAACAGGCTTTCTGTAGGGTTTACCTTGCCTTGCTAACGACACAGATTCACCTTCTTAAGGCCTTGTGGCATTAGTTTAAGGACACACCACACACATGAACCTGTGCCCTTGCTCCTCCCCTGTTCTCTGGTGACACAGCCCCTGGGTGCCACACACACATCACTATCTACCCTGCTTTGCTCCATGATAATGAGGGCATTTACATGAGGGGGCACTTCCTTCCTGCATTCTTTGTGCCTCCATCCTGCCTAGGTGCCATAATCCTGTTTATGACATGCTGGTTGCTATGGAAGTGATTGTATTGTCACCAGATTAGGCCCTCAGGTGGAAAACATGTAAGGGAAGGCACGTGAACAGGTTTTTGCATACATTTAAAGACATGATGGTGCAATCCCACATGTAATGACTAGGAGCTTTAGCAGTAGTTTCCAGACACAGAATATGACCATGAGGGATAGCGTGGCATCAAGTTTTCATTTGGTTTTCTCCTAAAAAATGAGATTTTTTTTCATTTTCCTGTCACTGGCTGCCACTATTTAATTTGAGACAGTGCCCTACAGCTGAACGGTACAGTCCCAGCCACTTTCCCAGGCCCCTGAAAATATTCCTGCACTCAAAACGCTATCTCTGAAGATCAGGGTGAAAGAAGTGACAAGATCATGTAACCAGGCTCCACAACTCCAACTGCCCTTTTGTTGATTACTGTCTTTTATAGAGCACAGATTTAGAGAGCAGAAGCAAGAGAGACAGATCGTCTCAGATCTGACACGCTCGGTGAGACGCATGACTAACTCAGCCTGAGCCGGCAGAGCAGGGCAGCGGACGTGCCTGGAATGTGCAACCCCACTTGGAAGCCTTTCAACCATAACCCCCCACAAACTTGTGGGGGTTATCTGGCTGCTGCCTGGATGGTAAATACGTGACACCAAAGAGCGCAGCGTAAACAGCCTGAAGACCCTGTACCTTGTGAGCAGCTGGGAATCACACGAGACGCTTTCCTACCTACTGACACCCCACTCAGCAGCACTGGAAGAGCTTTAGATCTTTACAGCCAGGACTGTGCAAGAACCAGCACCCCAAGCACAGAACTGATGGCCACAACATTCCCCCAACTGACGGCGTGTGCACACACTCTGTGTGAGCTCTTCCTCACCCATAGCACAGCTCCAGCCACCAGCCCACTCATCTACATCAGCTGAAATACCGTCCTGGAACACAAAGAGCCACGCAGGCCAAACCACAGGTGTACCAAGAACAAGATTCTTATCCCAGTATAGTTAATGCTCTGACCGCAAAAAGAATATACAACTTGCAGTTAACATCAAACTTTTCACCACATAGTACTTCCTTACTGCAGCGCTAGAACTGCGCTGCGGTTCCGTTTCACACGTGTCCTGCTCTTAACAGGAAAAAATATTCCTCACTCAGGATAAGGCTGAGGACAACACCAGTTTCCAGAAGCTCTCAGCCCTGTTTACGGTTAGCCACATTCACAGCACAAGGCCATCACCACGCACTGACCAAGGTCTGAGAGCAGCTACACAGAAAATACTCAGCATCTCTGTTTTCCCAGGAGACATGACCAGTGACTTGTTGGAAGGCGACAGCGTGTCAAAGGCTAGTTGAGCACAAACTCGAGGATAAAAGCCTAGTTGATCACATCCTCAAGGATGACAGCCTTGTAGGACTAGCTTTAATATCAAAGAAACGCTGATGGATGTGTTTGCGAGTAGGAAGTAAAGAACTAAACTGCTGGTGAATCCTTCCTATCTGAAGGCACAGATGTTAGAAAGGAAGTTGAACATTCATTACATCCGACAAAGCAGCAAATTTCACTTCGGTAGAGAAAAAAAACAGACACGCTTGGTTTGAACTTGAACCTTGATGAACATTGAAAGCCTATCCTTGAAACTGGTTCTTTCTTAGGAACCTTGGATTTCATTCATTGCATCACATAACCTTCAAGACCACCCTTGCTGGAGCCAGCCCACGTAAACCAAACCTAATAATTGAGTTAGTGATGAGAGTTCTGCCCATAGCTGCTGAACTACATTTCACCAGTGGTATTTGTCACTGCTGTGGTCCAAGAGGTACATCTCCACCCATCAGCAGAAAACGATTCAGATCTATCCACAGAAATGAACTGGGATCTGCAGAGGACATTAAGAGGTGGGTCAACCACAGGCAGAAGATGTCATATCTAGCAAATAGCTAGTAAATGTATTTAGGACAGGAATAAGACTAGCAGCCATATCTCAGAGCAACATTTTCACAAGAACAAAATTAACAGCGATGAAATACTACAGCAGCCAATGGAATTTTAATAGCTGCAACAAAATCCACACAAAAAAGGTTGAAAGGGCACTGCAGTGAGACACACGTGACCCAGCAAGCAGTTGCCTCAGTAAGAATTTCAGACACAAGATACAAGTACAGAGACAAGAAGAATTAACATGCCAAGGGGGGATTAGGGTAACCAGATCCCCGTACCTTCTCACCATCCTCTGCTGGGAGAGGAGGCAAGTTCACAGCTCGTCCCTTCCTCCTTCTCCCATAACCTCCACATCACCCGAGGCAAAAGCTAAGCTGCACTAATAAAAACAGCAGAGCCAGCGTAAACCGTCCAACCTTGTTATTTACACCTCAGCAGAACGCTCCCAGCATCTACCATCATTCACACGGCTTCTCCAAGAGCCGCCTGCTAACGCAGGGACCTTGGAAGCACCGCCCAGAGCACTCTGTCAACAGCACCTGGCGTATTTTATATCCACCATCTTCAGTTTGCCACTTAATATTGAAGCACTTTAAATGCCGAAGAGCGCGTGTTTGAAGAGATTTTTAGTTTGCAGCAGGTCAGGCAGAAAAAGCTCAAAAAAACCCAACCTCTGCAGCGATCAAGAGGTTCACTGCTAGAGTACAAAACCTGGCCCAGAACATGGTCTCCAAGACCAGCCAAGAACCTCAGCAGGATATTTACCAAGTTGTACTTATGAGATTGAAAGGCAATTTTAACCGTGTAAATCTGCTGCTCCCACTAATTTGTCTGTTTGGGTTGATCCAATGTTTGTCGCCTAACCTGCAGGAATTTTAATTATACACATATATAGGGAAAGGCCAAGGGACCCAGCATATTTGACCTCAGAGGCCAGGGATGAAGCCCTGTCCTACCCAAGTTCCAGGCACTACTCAGTCTCATAAACCAACAATAACTCAGACTGTGTGGGGAGGGGATGGGAAGGACAAACAGAAGACAGCAGACACGTTTTGAAATACAAAAAGGCACCCGAGAAGTGTTGTACAGTGGTTTTAAAATAGCACCCTCATCAGAAGTAAAGACTTCTGTTTAGCTACAGTAGTGTCAAACAAATCATTCCATCCTCACTGGATGCACTATTTGTGCTTTCCACTAAATCCAGACAGAAAAAGACCCAAAACACAGCTGATCCATTTTTTCCTGCCACCTACTCCAATTGAAACAGTTTCCCCCTTAAGGGAACACAAACATTAATACTTGCCATTGCCTAGCAGTACCTCTGATCTACTCTCGTGCAATAGCTCCCATGCTTTCAAGTCCAAAGTGTTCATTCTAACCTTACTCAAGTTAAAAATACTAAGGAAAACAATACTGTTAAAAAAGGAAACCCATGCCTTCAATCATATCTGTCTAAGGCCGGTGGCAGCCAGCTATCTCCATCCCTAGCCTTTTCCTAGGTCTGTGCCTTTCCCTGGATTGCTTGCACTTGACAGCCTGTCAGTCCAATGCTAAAAGGAGATCATATTTTCAGGGTCTACCACGGCATTCGCAGGGATCGGAACTACAAGCAGAGATGCAATAGGGTAGAAATAACGAGTCCTTCCCTGAAATCCTTTCAGCTTTCCCTCTAGTTCTTCTTCCGCAAAAGAAAAAAACCCATTTCAAAAGGTACCAGAAGCAGCACGAGCTTCTCTCAGAAGACCTCAATCATCTGTTGCTGAGGGTCAGAGGCACAAATTAGTTCTGAAAATTACCTTGCTTCCCATTTCAGAAACAAGAAGAGATTACAAAATAATAGAAGTTCACTATTGATTTTTTTCCCCCAGAAGACTCAGAAAAAGTACCTGGTACTTTTCATCGTTGAACACTCAGCTATTCCCTAACTTCCAAACAGCAAAATGGGTGCTGTGTGCAATGTCTGCAACTGCTCTTGTTACACTTACTCCAAAAGTGTAATTCCCTCAGGTGCTGAAGGTTTAAGACAATATTCCATATTAAGATAATATTTTCACTAGATTCTCCTTCCTCTTTTCCCTCTTTGAAAGTTACATTATTACACCTCCCAAGGAAAAAAAATATTTATAAGCAGGACAACTCCACCCTTTCCTCTTAGTTCAACACCACAAGGCAAGACTCAGCCAGAGGTCAGTCACAACACACACTCAGCTGCTTCTTTCGTTTCTATGCCCTTGCATGTTCCTCACCAAAAAACAGACCTAAGAGGAGCCCACCATATCTGCATTTGCCAAAAATCCCTGATTTCTGCAATTGATGCAGCACAGCTTATTACAGCTGCAAACGTTCCCGGGCTCTGATAATTACAAGCGCAAGGCTGGGTGTCTAATTAAAGGAGGAATGAATTAATGAGTTTTACCAAAGGCTTTTGAGTCACCATTATAATTCTCACCCTTAATCGGCTGCAGGACACTCAAAGGACACCGTGAGCAGGATCAAGAGCAGAGAGGGCGATAAACCACCCCCAGCTGATGCTTCCCCCATCACGTTCCTCTCCAACATGTCACTGTCGTTCAGAACCCGACAGACAGATCAAACCCGGCAGGAAAACGCCGAGGCTTTTTGGACAGCCGAACACAAAACCGCTTCCTGAAGCTGCCACAAAGCGCGCAGCAGCCTTTGAATGCCGAGAGCGGCGAGATGCCGGCGAGAGGCTCCGCAGAGCGCTGACTCCGCCACTTCCATTCATGCCGGCCCCAGCCCCCACCCAGCGCCAACAATCACAGTTCAGTCTCAGGCTCCCAAGGAGGCAGAAATTGAAAACACGTTTTCATTGAAGCACAGCTTGAATTTCATGAATTCCATTACTCGCGACTTTCTCAGCATTTCCTGGAGTGAATGCTGTAAGGGCAGGGAGAAAGGGGATGGGGCGGGCCATAGGGAAGGCAGCAATCCTGTGTCACCCCTCCGACCGCGGCAGTCCGGAAACAGACTGGAGGCACTTGCAGCGAGGGTGCAACAAAGGATTATTCCTAAACGAAAGAAATTAAGTATATGCTAAACACAAACTTAAGGAGGAAATAAAGTAACGAAGCGCCGGAGGCCTCGGAACAGTAACAGCTACAGGCACAGCCCCAGTGAGAAGCATTACAATTTCAGCAAGCAACAGAAAGCACCTCTTTGGCAGACGGAGGCATTCTTAGCTCCTAAAGCAAGTGTCAAAATTACCAGTTCGCCAGCTATAGGAACTTGAGCACACCGTTGAACTGCAAAAAGGCTCACCCCAGGGAAAAAGCGATTATAATCAGAGAAAACAGGTAGCACCGAGCAGTTTTTCCACATGTACAGCTGTAACACAGTCAACTTTGGAATTATTCAGGCGTGCTAATTAACACCCTATGGATAGCTTTGATACCATTAGCAATACTTTTAATGGGCTCATCACTGACACCGTCTTCTCTCTTTCCCCAACCCCAGCCTGGGCCTTATCTTGAGGAGCATTACATCATCTACTGCACCAAGGCCTCCTTGTAACAGACACTATTATGCAACTGAAGTGCCTCCATTTGGATTTTGGCGTTATTTTGAATTTCGGTGTTGAATAGAAGGCTTGTTTAAATTCCCTGCATGAACAGCAGCATTTTACAGCCTGAAAAGGGTGTCCGTGCACAGACACCAACACTGGCATAACAACGCGTCTGAATGTGTTATACATTTGTGAAACATCCATTCCCCGCATTCCCTTTTCCCCTCGTCCAGGAATAAGTCCCTCATTGTTAGGGCTGATTAGCAATATCTTTCATCCCTAATTTCACACCACAAAGGGCTTTCATGCATATGCACGTGTGGCACCATTCTGAGCCATATCAGCCAGAAAAAGCATTTAGAACTGACCGAGGAAATCACAATCCGAGGGTGCAGCTCCAGTTTAAGTGAAGGTGAAGGGGAGTGTCAGCTCTTTCCCTGGATGGCTTCAATGCTGCTCTTACCATTGACCAAAAACCGCTCATTTGTTAAAATAATAACTTAAAAGAGGCCTGGCACACATTACATCTGCTGAAGCAAGCAACCTGATAAGCATGTGAAAGCACGCATTATTGCAAATGTCACCCTCATATCCCCGTGCTTGGAGGAGGGAATGGCACAAGTATCGTGACCGAGTTACACCAACTGCTGTGGCCATGGATTGCACGCTAACCTACTTTTCTTTTTTCTTGCAAGAGAATAGCCTTGCAGCCTTAGCACACAAATGACTACTTTGCAAAAACGTGCACATTTGCAGCTTACCAAACCCTAAAGCTCACAATTACAAGATCAGACTCAAAAACTGTAAGTGGCTCATTACACAGAAATCTAAAAAAAAAAAAAAAAGTTTGAAATGAAAGCCTTTGCGACATGAAAGTGCTCTGTGTTTTGCTCTTTCCTAGTTTATCTAATTAAAAAAAAGAAAAAAAAAAAGCATCAGCATGGCACTGCCCCACAGCCACTATCACTAGATAGCTGGAGACCCTTTCATCATGAAGCAAAAACAATTTCTGGTTTAAGAATAAATGTAACCAATTCCTAGTTTTTCACCACTGCAACACAACGTCAGTCACCCCTTGAAGCAGAGGAAAGGAGAGGATTTCTAACAGTGATGACTCCTTTGTTTTTTCAGACTGTCATACGAATGCATCCCCAGGACTAGAAGTCTTGCGTGAACTTCATCCTCCTTGATTTTAACTCATCTGTCTTGTTAATCATTGTCATCAGCTAAAACAAAGAACTGGTAGGATGACATACCCAGAAAGTGCAGACAGCCTTGCCAAGAGAGGAGCGAGTTTACTGGGCTTGGATATTATTATTAATATTAATATTATTATTATCTCCTCAGCACACATCAATAAGCCCCTGAGTATTCTGAGTCTTACTCATGTCTTAAAAGTGAGAATTGAGGTTCAGTACAGAAGGTAATCCTGATGTACTCCAAAGTTACTCAGGTCTCATCTGAATCTTAGAGCAAATAAATTCCCAGACATCACGTCCCTTCCCCCAGCTATGTGAATCACATTCAGTTGGAAACAAGCCAAGTTCTCCTACTCGCTCAAGGGGAACGGGAAATATCGCCATAACCGGTGGAAAGGTTACTACTGAAAGTTAGAACACCAACAAGGAGAGAACTGACCGTCACCAAGGGGTTAATGCAAACAGGGTGCTGACTCCCCCCGCCCTAAGAAAATTAAGAGTGAGCACCACCTTACTCACTGCTTGCTTGCAGCCACCCAAGCAAATTCACTTGACATCAAAGACCGTAAAAGAATGACTTCAGGAGAAGCTTTGGCCATCATCGCTGGGCCTTCAGCACACCCACCCTTACAGGAGTGTCCCCTGCAAGGGCTCACACCGAGGTGACCCGGCAAGCTCTGCCACGGCACAGTCTTATCAACGCAAACATCATCGACTCTGGACTTCACCCTTTCTTTCCATCAGTAAGTGCTGGTGTGGGAAGGGGAAGCAGGAGAAAAGGTGCAAAATTAGACTTGTCCTAGAAGAAAAATGAGAGGAAAAAACCAAACCACACGAAACAGAAAGAACAGGAAAAAAAGACAGAAATCCCAAGGGACTGGAGGGTGCTTGTTCCTCCCATGGTCTGTTCTGAAGACACACGGCAAGAAACCTGATGTGACACAGGCCCATAACTTTCCTCTCTCTCGTTCTCAATGGACAGGTTTTTGTTTACAGGTTCCAAAATAAATATAATCCCAACATACAAGTAAGAGATCAAGAAGACTTGTGGCACAGCCCCTTAATCCACATTTAGAGCCTTGAGATTAAGTCAGAGTAAGCACCTGACTTCCTACCCTTAATCTCCAGAGTCATGCCTAATGGGATATGTTCTTCTGGGTGAGAATTTCTCACTTTCCCTAATAATGAAAAATAAAGAGCACTAAAAATCCACACCAACATCTGCTTTAAGCACTGCTTGCTTTATTGGATCAACATTTAAACAAAGGCACTTTGTTAACCTTGAGACCACAGATGTTCCTCTGCTCAAAAAGGCATTAAGGGGAAAAGAACAAAAAGAGACAAGACACAGTAAGACTGAACTGAATTTGTTTATCCCTTTCTCCAGACCGCTAGCGATCAGGTTCTGCGGATCAGGAGTCATATGGTGTTACACTCATGTAGATAAAAATGGAGGATTCTCAGGAAGACAAATGTTGTGTAGGTGCAGAAGCACCGGGGTGCCAGTGGCCGGCCACCACAACCAGATATGTTTTAAACTCTGGTTCTACTCTTCCAGCTGAGACCAGCATGGCACCTTCAGAGCACCACATGCTGCATAAATGTGTCTTAAGACTGGGAAGCTCACCAGGCTGGGCACCAGCGTCTTCTCTGTCAGGGTGAATACTTTTAGGATCCTACCCAGAGGAAGCGAGCATGGTTTACATCTTTGCACACTCACTTGCATCTCCTTTCCTCCATGCCCCACAAGGCTTTTCACATTTCTCCAAGATGCCTTTTACTGCTGTATACTCTGCTAAAACCACACGTTTAGAACAGTTACTTTTTTTGACTAGAGTAAGGTAATCTACAGCCAGAGTTTCCAGCAACTGTCAGTTCTCAGGAGACCATCTGAAAACGTGGCAGCACAGCATGGGTCAGCAAAACAAAGCAAGGCTGCAGACAGAAAGCTGGCAAAGGTTGACTTTTTTCCTCTCTGCATACCATATGCTGCTGCATGACTGGATGGATGGCCAACAGAAAACGCTGTCTGTCTACCTTTGGTAAAAATCAGCCACCGAAAATTGCCTTGGTTATTCATTGTGCTGCAGCTCCTTAGTAAAGGCTCTTCCAGATCAAAGACAGAAGAGTCAGAGTACAGCACCAGTTTGCTGATAGGAGGCATTACTGCATGGTTACTCATGCAGCCGAGACTGACGAGTAAAGGGAAGAGGGAATTTACCAGCAGTTCCTAAAAAAACAAAAACAACTTCAATTTCATCAGAAAACATTGGATGCTACTAACAGGGGTCACTTAACCTTTCTGGAAATACAAGCACACTGGTGCTACAGCAGGATAGCTGATCAGACCTTGGAAGAGGTCCATCTATCCTTGAAAGAAAGAAACCTTCAGTCCAACCTCTTTAAGAAAGGCACATTACCCTCTGACTTCGAGCCAACTAGACAAAAACACGTCATCCAACTTGACTAATGCACATGTTTCCAATTTACAGAAAGACTCTTGGTTTCAAAATTGAAATAAGATGCCAGTACAGTAGAGGAAGTTCTAAAACAACCTCTACAATCCAAGTTTTTTGGCAGTTTGGGCTCCATCATGTTTCTCCAGCCAAGAAATACTTCCAAAGACGACATTAGCTGTCATGTGTAGGAAAACAGCCCCACAGAGCCAGAAAGTACCTGACAGAATTAATTCCTTGCTGAACCTCTGGCTACGGGTTCAAACACACATGCTCTGGATTAGAGTCTGCAAGCCAAAAAAAGAGAAGGATCATTGGGCTTACACAGCATCTTTCCCTGCTGGAGCCCTTCTCAGCACACGTACAGAGGGAGAAAAGGAACATTACAACACGAAAGCACTGACAGATGTATGATAGGAAACTCCTGGGTGACAACACTGAAGAGAGCATCTCAAAGCCAAGGACTAGAGCATGTCCCTGCTCTTATTGATGCTTCCTTCAGCACGATTCTGCATCTTAATTGGTGTGAATCAATCATCAGTCATTTTCCAAAGCACAAACAGCTGCCATTACACCTACTAACCATGCATCTGCAGTTCTGACTCGTACTGAGGAGGCACGAAGTGGTGCAAGGGAAGAGGTTCAAAGATGCTGGAGAATTTTTCTTTATTCTAGCCTGACTCACACATAACCTATGCGTTTACATAGGTTTGTGTCAACGCTGCCAGTTGCCAGCAATGAAGAAAAAGCAGAAACTCCAAAGTGCTCCATGGCTTAGCTTTTACAGCCTCTTTTCTCCTGCACTGTTCATAGTGCACTTCTCAGCCCACAGTTAGACTCCAGAGCTAAAGTATTGTAGTCTTTTCTGTCAGTACACAGACACCCTGACTGGAGCAGATATCCCATTACCTGTTGTTGTGCTGTATTACAAAGCTATTCAGCTTTTCTATTTCTTTCTAGCACATGACCTCCACACTACCTCAAGGCTTTTAACCAACTCTACCCTGAGAAAGAAAGTGAAGTCAATGCCATGCAGCTAAGTCAGTCACAAGTAGAAGTACTTACATTGCTAAATAAATTAAACTAGTGGCGGCAGCAGTCTCAGGACTATCTCACTGGGCCAGTCAACTGAACTGGAAAGTAAGTGGACAGTACTGGTAAGATCATCATCATCTGATCAGCAGCAAAAGGCAGGGAGACCAGAACTGGTGTTAGCATGATGCTGTCAGAAGGAACAGGAGCTCTGCTCCATTTTTACATTCCCTTCACTCCAGAATTTGTGACTCACTACACAATGAAAAGGCTTTGCAGAGCACTGCAGTATGACTCAGATGAGAATACAGCCAGAACAAAGCTGTTCATATCAAGATATTTTCAACCCCAATGATTCATGGGAGGATTAGGAAAAGAACCAGTCTGATAAGATCCTCTGTAGGGAGGACTGTGGAGCAAGTCCTGCAAGCAGCGCACGAAGGCAGCTCTGATAGGACTCACCAGCATGCCAAACCCCTGCAGAAGAAGGATCACAACTGCAGCTCATTCTCCGTGGAGGTTCATCTCAATTCCCCCAGAAAAAGAAAACAACTGGTTGTACTGCTGTTGTGGCAGAAGCAGACCATCTGAAGGACATCAGGATATACATACATTTTTAAACAATCTAGTCCAGAGGGGAAGGATCTGTTCTGCTCCTCCACACTCACACACACTGTTCTAACCTAATGCAACAAGATATGCTGTGGGAGAAGATAAAGAGTAAAGTAATACCAAGAGAGAGTGTTTTAGAGCCCAACTCAGGTGAAGAAGGTATTCAGCCAAAACCTGCAGCTGCACTGATCTCAGCCCTTGGCAGCAACACTGCCATAAGCAATTCTCATGCTCTCAGACAAAAGGAGGAAGCCCCGGTAGGTTGGTACACAATGGCAGCAGCCGCCTTGAGACAGCCCAGCACACAGCAGGCGTCCCTGCTGCTCTGGCCAAGGGACTCCATGGGACAGAGCAGCAGAAGCAGCCATTGGATCTACGCCCTGCTAGACATTCCCCATCACCCAGGGTCCCAGAAGACTTAACAAAGACCTAGACTTCAAAGCCTGGCAGTGCGTGCTTATCTGCCCACCTTCAGAGAGGTTTCAGGGCACAATCACTGGCCTGCTGCTTCAGTGGAATAGCAGCTTGGCATTACACTAATCCTCACTAGGCAGAGGTGCAAAGCCTCTTCAGGCAGCAGCCTCCTCACCTGCAGCAGCACGTGGCACTGCAACAAGTGACAGGACAACATGCAAATCCAAGCCACTGCATTCCACTTGTGCTTGGAGTGGAATGTTCAGTTGATGCACGATTTCAAAGCCCATCGCCAAAACACGAGTACGAGAAACAAGTGGGTATTTACAAAGAGGTTACTAAAGAAAAGAGTTCTGTAAGGAAAGTGATGCTTTCCCTTGGTCACGGGTTAGGAAATCTTTTCTAGAGAAGCAGTGAAGAATCAGAAAGGGTACATTGCTTCCTTCCTCAAAACACGTCAGAATGGGACTGAACACTGAGCCCAGCTGTGTGGCTATTTATGACAACAGTCCAGCTACCTGATGAACTGGAGCCATGGAGTTCAGCAAAGGTAATCCTTCCTTACTACAGCTGGGACACCCTGCCCTTACCTGTCCCCATAAACTTCATCTATCCCCCACTGACCTCTCCTCAGCCCCTGGGGAAATCAAAAGCAGTGTGTAGTTTAGCAGGTCATACTTAAGAATCAGAGTATCAATCACCAATGGAATAGAAAACAAAAATACACACAATTTGTGCCAGTGAGATCTGCAAAATAAAGGAAAATAAGCAGATATTCAAATTAAAAAATGGGCTTCCTAATTTTGAGGATGTATATGATCTCACCTGCTAAATACGAAAGGGTCCTAAAGATAAGGGAAGACAATGGCAGCACAGGCTGCAAACAGAGCAATAGGTGCAAATTCATAAAAAACCCATAGAATTCAAACCAAAAGGCCTTCAGAAGAATTTAAAGCACAAGAGAGCATTTAGCATTACAGTTCCCAGTCCTGGATTAAGTTTCCCTGTTCCACTGCATTAGAATTAATCTACGTGGCTACGAACTCCAGAGTCAACTTGCAGAGCCACAGCAGCGTCGTTACATAACCACGACACTGATAGCACAGGCTGCATTGCTGGAGCCTGCTTGCTACCCTCACCAACACCAAAACCAGCAAAGCTGCTGCTGCTGCTCAAATCACTCTCTCAACGACAGACGCCTCAGTAATCCAGACATTCGAGTTTGGATTTGATAAGATGTTTTCTTGCGAGCTGATGTTAAGACTTAAAAGGCCATTGACTGCTGTGCGAGAAGTCCTTAATATCATCAAGGGAGGGGAGGCAGCTACACAGGAGGAGAACAGCAGAAGGCTTTAAGTGGGAATATGATTACTGTAGAAAAATTATCCGACAAACAAACGCAACCCCAGATTGTCGCTAGGAATGCTTTCAAGCAATTTAAGTGAAAACTGGTACATCTGCTGTCTATTCAAAAGGTCACCGAGTGCTTATTTCATGATAACGCACTCCCAAGATCTTTCAATGAACTCTTAACTTCTGATCTCCAGGATCACATATCTCTTGGTTTAAAGGCAGCTACCCTCTGAGGTCATGGAAATACACTTCAGCTGCTGTGCAGCGTTACATCTGCATGTGGCCATCTTGAACTCTGCTAAGCCAAGGGAACTAAAACCAATTAACAAATTGAAGCCTCAAAATACAAAGTTAGCTCAAAAGTCCCTTTGATTTACTGGTTTAAAGATGTTTCTTTGTATCTACCCATGGCTCTTTAAATATATCTCTCACATTTTGCTCTAGCTTCAGTCCTCAGATCTGTTCATCTGTTTAGAACAAAAAGCCAAAACATACTGCTTCCGCCAGTATTTCTAATACCTTCTACTTCTAGGATAAACAAGAACTGCTTAGATGCTTTAGCCTTCATGCCTGTGTGCATGATAGCAGGCTGTGTATACAGGACACTGCAAGTATATTCAGAAAAGCAAAATGGTGTTTTCAAAACCAGAGACCGTGGCAAAACGAGGCAGCAGAGTCACTGCAGCTCTGTTCCAAGATGACAGCAGAGAACACAGATGTTGGAGCACACAGATTCACTCCACAATCATTTTAATTACATGCCTAGCCAACCAAGCACAGGATACAGGCTAAGCAGCATTAAAAAAAAAAAAAAAAAAAAAAAAGCGCTGCCCACAAGTATTCTGCGAGCATCCTCCTGTGCACTTGATGCTAACGCCGCTCTCATGCATTAAGTCATCTGTTTTCCAGCAGGCAGGCAGCCGGTTTTGGAAAGGCACCGCTGGCCTCGCTGCAGGGCTGGCGGCATCAGTGGGGATGGTCAGCGGAGCCTGCACAGGACTGTCACAGCCGGCGGTGGGCTGCGGGCAGGCCAGGGCCACCAGGCCGGGACGGTGCCATCACCTGGGCAGCGCTGGGACACGGCCGGGGCACCCACCAGGGCTGGCTCCTGCCCCCTTGCAGGGGTCACTTCGCGCTGTGGGTCAGTGGGCACGGCGGTATTCGGTCGAAGGTTGAGCTTCCTGATCTTGGAGGTCTTTTCCAACCTCAGTGATCTTATCAGTCTATAATTTCACCTTCTCCCAAGAAGAACTCAGGCTCCCGGCAGGCTGGGGGCAGCTCGGGGTTGCTGCCCATCCCGCCGGGGGTGATGACCTCCCGCCCCAGCCCCGCCAGCGAGACCCCGCACCCAGCGCGCCCCTCGAGGGGCGGCCACGCACCTCCCGGAGCAGGGGGCACACGGCACGCACGGACACCCATCCGGGGAGCCCCAGCGGGGGCCGCACGCCCCCTTCTCCTCCGGCCG